>APFE030287546.1:21052-42148 GCA_000404065.3 Pinus taeda | reverse complement strand
AAAGGAAGACCGCCAATTGATTATTTGAATGTCTCTTATGCTCATGTTTATGGTGGGGTAAGGAACCTGCACTTTCGGTGAAGGAAACAGTGGTATCCTCGTCATTACACACCCAACACAATTATTCCAACGCACATCTCTCTTTGAATAAACAGTGGTATCCTCGTCATTACACACCCACCTCAATTATTCCAACGTCACATCAACCAAAGTGCCTCCACCACACACTTGTATACCAAACTTCACCCTCTTCTTTATTCCAACCCTCTGCAATGCAATCAAACTTCACTCTGCAATGCAATCATCACTCCTATAAGTAGTCTGCAACACCATGCCTCACAGCATACCATTTATGAATGCTTTCGAATTACTGCTCTAATTGGATTTAGTGTTCCAATTTCTGCTGCCTCACAGGCTCAAGGCTTTCCTTACCAAAGTTTTTTTAGCTTTGAGATTTTCAGATATATATTCAGCCGTCTCTGTGACTGCTTCTCTTTTGTTATAAGAGGGATTCGATATATTACTGCTGTGACAAAATCATATCATATCATGGCTGATCCTGGCTTCCTCCCTGGATTTATTGGTGTCGGCCTTGACATTGCCATCCACCAGATTATTCACCACGTTGGCATTGCAGTCAACTGCAAGAAAGAGTTGGAGTCTCTAAGAGATCTGGTTACCACAATCGAGCCTATGGTGACGCAGTTCCATCAATGGCGTATGGAATTAAATAGGAGGAGAATAACTTCCACTGCTGGAAGTGACGTCAATGCGTCAGCCATCAATACATGGGTTACAAACTTGCACGCACTTCTGCAACAAGCACTACCAATAGTGCAAAAGTGCTCAATTATACGGAGGTCCCATGTAATTTCTAGTTATAAAACTGGCAGAAGGATCGCTAGTTTAATTTCAGAGATCGACAAACATCTGAAATTGGTTCCTTTGGTCCATTTACAGCAGCACACGGAGATGGAGATGAGGAGAGAAAGCGGTCAAGCTTCAAGCAGCAGTTCTGCAACCGTCTCTGAAGGTCTTGCTCCTGCTGCAGGCGGCTTCTTAATCCAGGAACCCTTTATAGTCGGACAAGAGAAAGCATTTACAACTCTGGAGGGGTGGTTGATCAATGCAGATGTTAAGTCTCTTTCCCGCATTGGTGTTGTTGGCAAGGGTGGAGCCGGCAAGACCCTTCTTCTCAAGAGACTCTTCAGCTGCCCAAAGGTGAGGGATTTCTTTAACGATGGTTTGTTGCTTTGGCTGACTGTTTCACAGTCTCCCTCCTTTGCAAGCCTTAGGAATGATCTTTGTAGACAAATCACAATTCAAGAAAAAGTAGATTTGCCTCCAAATATGACGGAAGAGGATGTTAAAGTCTGGTTGAACCAGAGAATGCACGGGAAAAGGTTTGCCCTCTTCTTAGATGATGTCTGGGGAGACGGTGGGACACTGCTGGAGGAACTAGGTGTGGCCCTGCTCATCCACCACTCCCACTCCAACATTGTTGTGAGTTCAAGGAATCACAGAGCACTGCTGGAGATGGGAGTTTCAGAGAAGTCTTTGATAGCAATGACAGATCTGGTAGAAGAAAAGAGCTGGGAATTGTTTGCTTATCACGCTTTTCCACATAATGATGGAAATGTCCCTGCAAACATTGACGAGAAAACGGCCAGGCTTGTGTGCGCCAAATGTGGAGGGCTTCCCCTTGCGATCAAAGTAATAGGGAGGTCAATGGCAGGCATCACTGATGCGCGGGAATGGGAATTGGCAGTCCAGAGCCAACAACATGCGGATCTGTATGATCGCTTAAGGTGGAGTTACGACTCTCTCGGCGACGTCAATCTGCAATTGTGCTTTCTCTACTTAGCTGCTGCCTTCTTAGAGGACCAAATTGTTCAGGTCGAGAGCGACTTGATTCAGTTGTGGCTGGGAGAAGGTCTGCTTGCAAGAAAGAAGCTGCAAGATCAGCCTGGCCACGAAGACCCATTCGAGATCGGAAGAATTTATGTGAAGGTTTTAGCAGATCGGTGTTTGGTGGAACCCATGCTCAGAGACATCGATGGGCGCGTGATCCGTGTGAGGGTGCATGACGTCATCCGTGGTTTGGGCATACACATTGCTGAGATGGAAGAAAACTTTGACTGCCGCACAGGTAAGCATTTGGAGGTGTTTAATCAAAATGAGTGTTCAGGCTGCACCCGGATTTTGTTGGGCAGCAACCAATTGAGTTCGCTTCCTGAATCATGGAGAGATCCAAAAATCTGTGCACTGTTGATGCGGGGGAACCAATTAACAGAAATTCCAAGAAAGGTGATTGGGAGTATGATTTCTCTCAAGGTTCTTGATTTGAGTTTCACGTCAGTACAGTCATTGCCAGAGAGTGTGGGGTGTTTAAAACAACTAGCATGCCTCAGCGTACGTGGCGTGCCCATCAAAAGGCTACCTGCATCTCTCACAGCTCTCCCAAACCTCCAAATGCTTGATCTTGCTGAGTCCAGCATCACAGAATTACCATCTGACATCGACAGGTTGAGATGCCTGATGTTTCTGGACATGTCTCATTGTGATGATTTGCAATGTTTGCCTAGTAGCTTCTCAGGACTTACCTCTTTGCAGTGGTTGGACATGAGATACTGCAGTAACGTGTGGGCAACACGTGATAAAAAGAGATGGAAAAAAGTGGCTTCCATTGCGGATTTGAGTAGTCTAACACAACTAAAAATGTTACGTGTATCAAACAACGGAGAAACAATTAGTGAAGGGACATTGGGGAGCATGCTTCAAATGGAGACACTCGAGTTGCAGCTGACATCGATGACAGAGTTACCTTCCGTCATATTCAACATGTCAAAGTTGAGAAGGTTCAGTTTAGAGTGCTCCCACGTGGTTAAGATGGAAAGTAAGTTTTCCGAATTTCACAATTTGATGCATCTTCAATTGTGGAATTGTCCGACGTTAGAAGACCTTCCGGATTTGCATAACCTCAGGAGTTTGAAGAGATTAGATATTTTTTATTGCATAAAGTTAAGGAAATTTCCTAAAGAGTTTGGTGAGATTGGAGCATTTCCTTTATTAGAAATATTTTCATTATCTTATTTAAATGAATTAGAGCAGTTACCATTAATAGAAGATGGGGCAATGCCTATGCTCAAAGTATTGACCGTGATGCGATGTGAAGCATTACACACATTGCCAGAAAGTTATTTGAATCTCAAAACATTGCAAAAACTAAGGGTGTTTGGTTGTTCAATGGTATTAGCGAAACTACAGAGAATCAAGTTAGTAGACCCAAAAGTAGAAGTGGTAACTATGTCTATGATAGATACAGAAGAAATTATACAAAAGTATAATCAAGTAAGACATTCATTAGAAGGTTGGAGCTTTGGTGAATCTTGGAGTAATGAGTTTTGGCTTTTCCTACAAGATCTTTATAGATCTCTATGATCAATATTTCCATGATCAAGATTTGTAATTTGTATTCATGATCAGTTATGTATATACAAAAAAAATGTGTTTGATAGTGTAAAGTAGCAGCCTTAAAATGCTTTGTGCTAGAATGTATTATACATTTTATAGCATCTAACATAACACAGTGTGGTAAGCAATAATTGAAAATAATAAAATCATTTTAATCAACAATATTATTTTCCATTCAAAATAATATTACAACATAAATATACGTTTATATGTAGTTTGATCTTTGTACACAATGTCTATGATAGATACTGAAGAAATTATACAAAAGTATAATCAAGTCGAAGATTTCTTAGAAAGTTGGAGCTATGGTGAATATTGGATTAATGAGCTTTGGCTTTTCCTACAAGATCTTTATAGATCTCTATTATCAATATTTCCATGATCAAGATTTGTAATTTGTATTCATGATCAATTTTGTATATACAAAAAAAAATGTGTTTGATAGTGTAAAGTAGCACCCTTAAAATGCTTAGTGCTAGAATGTATTATACATTTGATAGTTTGTAACATAACACAATGTGGTAAGCAATAATTGAAAATAATAAAATCATTTCAATCAACTTATTTTTTTTTCAATTCAAAATAATATTACAACATAAAATCTACTTTTATATGTAGTTTGATCTTTGCACACAATCATCGCACATTAATTGTTCACATAGTGCAAATAAATTAAGACACCAATATCTAGAAAACAAATAATACATACCTGAAACACAGGTCAAGTTATGTCCTTGAAAGTGAATGTGCAATTATTTTGGCAACTTGAAAAACATCACTTGAGTGAAAGGGCATGCAGTTGACATTTTCCATTAACCCACAATTCATTTTACAAAAGCATGACATTTACATTTTAATTCATGCTTTAAGAAGAAGAAATGATGATACAAATGACAAGTATGAAACGAATCAATAAGGTCCTTGTAAGTGACATACTTATTATGATCGTAAAAATTATATAATCACATAATGCACTATTGTGCAAGTGGAAAATAATATTAAGAATTGCTCTCATCTTAAGGTACATTACACCTTATAGAGAAATATAAAAAACATTTCACCCTTTAATATACAATTTGTATATATTGCAACACATAACCAAGTTTTAGCAATATCAATTACTGAGACATAAATGAATGGAAACTAAAGTTCAAGCCTCACAAAGCTTAAAGTTAGCATCATATTTATATTTTTATATGTTGGTACCAATAATTAATATCTCAAAGCTTAATAACCTAATAGTTATATATTAACAATGTATACATATTTATGTATAAGAGCATTTAGTTTTCTTCCATGCATTTACAAATTGGCATAACAAAGATACAACTATATATTTCCATATGTCCCAAGGGGAACACACTTGCATTTTGCATAGTGTGTACTATAAGCTCTAAAATGTTGATCATGCTTAGATGCTTCTTTGCATATAGCCTTATAATTTGCATCAAGCAATCCAAACAACAAAATATAAGCATTGAATTTCTATGGAAAAAGTTAAACCAACAATAACAAACAAAAGTTGTTGACTCCACCAGGAAACTTTAAGAAACAACAAAAGATGAGCTTTCAATTCACAAGAAGATGTTAACAACAAGAACAAAGAACATTATTAACAACAACTACAATAATCAAAATAAGGAGAAGGGAAATACAATGCAATTAGTTCAAGATATATAATATTGTGTTTGCAAAGTCCATTCATGAATATAACTCCTTATATAAATGAGTTATTCCCATTGATAATTCAAAATTAAACATTAGTAGATATATACTCACCCCAACCACTATTGAAGTTCGAATTTGAGAAACTTACACAAACAATTGTTCAATCAATGAATCAACAATAAGGTAATATAGAAGGGAATATTAGGGCAACTACACATACTTCGTTCTCAAAATTTCTACAACAAGAAAGCATGTTCAATGTGAAAATCATGAATGCACGCAAGTTCTAGGAATGTCCAAACATTCCTATTTGAATGCCTATAACCCTTATCGAGCCTCCATACACTCACCATACCCAACTCCATATTGAGTTCTACATAGCTTTTACTGTAAATGATAAAAATGCATATGTTAGGAACACATGCTTGTTCTTAAAAGTGTGCACATGTTATTAACACATTTGCATTCTTCTATCTATGAACACTTAAAAAAACAAAAGCCATGACCTTTTTTTATTCATTTCTCCTACCCACAATGCCTTTTCTCCATGTTTTCTCCAGCCTATTCATACATTTTCATGCTAACTCAAACTATAAATCACATGGACAAGCATGAGAAAGTTTAGCAATATTGCACTCTTTTTTTGCAATAGAGAAGTTCCTAATTTGAGATAGGTTTTATTGTAAACTTTCCTTTTTATATATGTTAAATTATACAAATTTAAATAGTTTGTAAAATGTTTATTATTATGTACATGCATTTTTTATTCTATTAAAATGAAGGAAAACCCTGATTTAAAACCAAAAACTATTCCCAACATCTCCATGAGACCCACACAATGAAATTAATCAATTTCTAAATTAAATTAGAAACCTAATTTGTGAGCTTAAAATACTAGAGAACCATTTCATTTTTCTTAGTCTACCACCCTCAACCATTGTTGGTTCTATTGGTCATATCTATGACTAATTATCCAATATATATAAATATATGAATAGGCAGAGAGAATATAATTCAACTAACATCATTAAAAAAGAGGTGAAATATCTACATATTACAAAGAGATTATTTTCCAACTATTTACTGGCCCTAAAACCAACCATCCCCTTGATCCAAGAAAAAAACATCTTTGTATGGACTAGTTCACATATTTCCCATTCAAAGGTAACTTAATGTATGCGAGACTTATGGTTTTGATTAGCATCCTTAAAATAATAAGGAGGTTAGATTGTCTTTTCTATGTAAATTATGGGTCAATATATCATTGATTGTGGCATTGGTGAATTCCATGGAGTTGGTCTTGGCTATGCTTAGAATTGAGAAAGGACTAAAATAATACATTAATAGGGTCACACCATATTATTCATATTTGTGACATACCCAACCCATCCTTTAACATTGAAGGAATGGGGTATCAAACCACTCTAATATGTACAACTTTGATATCGCTCTATAACGTATCCAAATCGGGTATACAATTTTTTTTTTCTCTCCTTTTTCGAAAACCTTTAACTTGGTGTTTCCCACAACCCATCAGGGAAAAATCCCGAATGAAATCTCAAAATCAAAACGAGATTACTGCTTGAATTCAACCGCAAGAGTTCCATCTCATAATCTCATGTTCCCGGGTTCTTGGAAACTTATCAACAAATCATTTCAAATTGGTTATGGGAGTCCAAGATTATGGCCCCTCTGGGATTCCAGTGAGTTGTACCAGATGAAAGAGAAATTATCCATTGTCCCGCATGCCATCAACTGACGATCCCTAGTTCTTGCTACTCTAAAAAAATTCAAGTAATACTATGTTACGAGATTCCAACCTCCAATATTCTCCACTGTTAGGATGACATAATGTTGACATCATCCCTTGCATGTGTCAACTTGTGAGAGGTCCATGTGTCATCCATGTATGGTTCTTTGAGTACCTAAAAACCCCATAACTACTTTTGACATGTCTGCTGACACGGCAAGCTGACGTCACCTCTGGACAATAATGTATTACCACCTATCCCCCCTATAAGTCCTCAATCTTATATCCTGGCTCTCCAATTAAATTCAGTTTGAATTTAGTTACAAGATTCCAGGGTCTGAAACTCCACGAATTTCGACCTTCCAAGCTTTCCTTTCTCAAATCTCGAATCTCGACGCTCTAATTTAATTCCAAATTCACAATTAGTTATGGGATTCTAGGGTCTGTCCTAGACAATGGTTCTCCAACATCAATTTTCCATTACAAGATTTGTATATTGATGATCTCGGGTCCGTCAAGTGACCAAATTCCCAACAATTAATTAAATTAACTTACGTGATACAACTCTTTTGAGAATTTTCTAGCCACATCACCATTCTCCTGTCCAATCGCATGAAGGGAAAATTCGGCCCCACCAATGGGAAGCCTTCCCACCTAGGGTTCTAATATGCAAAGGATAAGGTTATCCATATCATTTCTATAAAATTAAGGCTTCACTCCTTAGCGCTACAACAAATCCTTTCCTTTCCTTTCCGCCATGACTCAGTCATGGGGCTTCAGCTCTGCCTCACGCGATGTCTTAGATAAGGATCTCTACAATCACCCCAAAGAAAAGCTCTACCGCTACACTTGCTTCCTCAAGCTAGTCTTCTCTATGCAACTTTGTCTTAGAGGTCTGGTAGACCCCCAAATATACATCAATATTTCGCCACTTTGCTAATGAAAATCTAGGGTGTTCCATGACGTTACCTCTCTTGAGCTTGGGTGATAGCTTCATTGATGGATTCCCAACCTATGGGCCTTCCTTTCTTCTGGGTAGGGAATTCATCGCATGGCAACATAGGCACTCTTGCATCTATTACCTACCACAGGCTTGGTGCGAGCTTTCAAGAGTTTTCCACCTTGTTTGCCACACGCCAACAATTCCAGAATCCACGTTGACTCTATGAGTAACTCCTTGGAGCTATATCTTACCTTCTAGTGCCTCACTAGAAATGCTAATACAACACTTATAGATATCCATCCTACCTAAAATGCAAGGATGCAGGTCATTTAGGTAAAGCAGACAAGTACAATTGGCCCGAGGGAAACTCCCCTTGACAATCATACATTTCTTGCCAGGCAGCACAACAACTTGTAGGAATATATATAAATTACAAACTAATACCGACTCTCCCCAACAAAGGGTCTTCCATGTAAACTCTATATTAATAAAAGGGTCTCAAAGCCCACTTATTTTTAAGCTTAATTTCAAGATCTCATGGCTTTAGCTATGACCCATATCATATCCTGGAGTTCTTTTACTTTTATTAATGTGTTATTCTTAACATAAATAAGCATTTAATTCAGATTAAGGTTCAACTCAACTTTATAGCTTAGACATTATTACCGTGTGGTCTATTACACCTCTTATGCATCAAATACACAATGTTTTCCATCAATAGGTTATCACATATGTTTTTCTTCCTGATCCAAGCACAAACAAACATATATAATCAACACATATATCAATGGAGTATCCCCACAAAGATGCACCACATATGCAAGTATTAACATCACAAATGCAATCCCTGAATCTAGAACTATTATTAACAACATTGCAACATGACTCATTAAAGGTAATCAAACATATGCAAATACTTATCTTTGAGTTTGCAAGGAAACTGAGTCTGGGACAAGACTATCCACCCAACCATAGATAGTTTCAGCCACATTTACTTGCAACTATGACCCCCAATCCAAATTCCAAAGTATGAGGGGGGTATGCTTACTTCTAGGACTACACACCAGCTACCAATTGAAATAGGATCTCCAGAGGACCTCCTTCCTCAACCCCACTAGCTGATTTCTTCTTACTTTGCTAGCACATGGAGTCTAGAGGTGCCCCACCTCACCCCCAAGTGCACAGATAGTGATTCACCCCCTTTCTAGGGAGTCTAAAATCCACTTTACCAATAGGGAAATATCCAAAAGTCTTTGATCAAGTCTTTCTCTACTTCTACTTCAGGATGGCCTCTTCCCAAGTTGTTCCAAGGCTCCAAAGTTTGTTATCTCAAACCATAGCCTCTAAAGGACCCAAAATGTTATAGGGCTTGAGAGATTCCATCCCAACCCACAACCTCTAGGGAGCCAAGTTGTTGCATGTCTCCAGAGACCTTTTTCTCAACCCACAACCTCCAGGGACCTAAGCTGTTACAGGGCTCCAGGGATCCTATCTCAACCCACAACCTTCAGGGACCCCAAGTTGTTACAGGGATCTAGAGGCTAGAAACTCAACCCACAACCTCCGGGGAGAAAAAGCCAATCCCCTTCTCTTCTCTTCTCTTCAGCACTACGTGCTGAAAGCGTCTACAGGAGGTTTGATTCCAGTCCCCTTCTCAGTCTGTGTCCAAAACAAAGGTCTTTATTCCCTTTCCGCAAGGAGTTTGAATGGGTCTCTCTCAAAGGAAAAGTCTTCTTTGTTTGAATGGTTATGCCTTCTTTTCAAATGATTTCTCCTTTTGAATGTGGATATCCTCTCCCTTTGAATGCCTTCTGCTATTTGAATGCTCTCTATTATTTGAATGCTTCCTTCTAATGCTCCTCTCTAAATGCTCCCCCTTATCCCATTCGAATTCCCCCTTCAAATGGATCCTTCTACTTTTTTCTTTCTTAGCCCTAGCCTGCATTTATGTCAACATTATTTTTTGTTGCATCCTTTTTTATTGCATCCCTTCATAAATTTATGTCCTCTTTGCTTGTTGTTTTCTTTCAAGCAAGTATGGACCTGAGTACTTTTCCTTGGCCCATTTAATTTCAAGAACTAGTTCATTAACTTCATGGACCAGCCAACTCTCAATGGTTTTCCTGCAAATTCAAGTTTCTTCTTTGGATAAGAAACCATAAAATCACAAGCAACAATCCTCCTCCCCCAGCTCTAGAATCTATGTCCCTTTGACTCAATCCCCTTTTCTTTTGATTTCAACGTTACGTAAAATTTACATCATATTTACAAAGTGGCTAATATGAGAACCTTGGGTGGGCTATCATAATATTTCTCCCCCATGATGCAGGAGCTTATTTCACCTAAAACAACCAACACCATTTGATTTTAGTTAGTAGTTAGAGGATGAAATAATATTTTTTCTACTATGTTGGAACTCCACCTTGATGTCACAATACTACAACCACACCATTACTATTATAGTGTTGCAACTCCACCATTGTTGATACAATATTGTGAATCTACCTTATTGTTGTAGTGTTTCAACTCCACTATTTTTGTTACAATGTTACACTCCACCATAATTGTTACAGTGCTACAACTCTACTTTACTATTACAATACTGCAACTCCACTTTGCTATTGCAATGTTGCGACACTACCTTGTTGTTATAGTGATGCAACTTTACTACAAAATTATGGATCATGCTTTAGTACAACTCCACATGTATTATAGGACTTCATTGTAAATCATTATGCCACCTATGCGAATAAATAAAAATTGGTTTGAGAAACATATGAGGAAGTTGAACCATTATGATTTTTCAATTTCCAAATTTTTGTTTAAGAGCAAGTTATATACAGAGGATTGGGAAGGACAAGAAGAAGAGAAGAGACAATGAAGTTGAGAGGGAATGAAGGAACAGAGTAAGATAAATAGTTGAGAGTGTATAATGGTGAAGCATGTGATGCTTATACAATGTCGTAACCTAGAATAGGAACATATACAAATTGCAAAAATAAAATTGTTGTTTATATGAATAAGAAATAAAATTTGTTGGTATCTCTTATCTTGTTTCTTGTAACTGTGAATTCATCATTGCATTATTATTTTTAAATATCTATTAATTCCAACATACAAGTATTTGTGTGCTCTATGTACTAAGATCCTATAGTTGGTTGTGTAGAAGATTTTATGGTCACCTATGTCAAGGTGTATCAAGCCCATGACATTGGTTTCTTGTTAGTGATTATATAGTATATGGTTTCGGAAGGACTTAAGAGGGATTATTTATTGCAATTGTTGGAAGGTATGTTGTGAGAAACTAAGCCTAGATAAAGTTTGTGAGTGTTGGTTAGGTTGAGGACCACTAGACAACTTGTAGGAATTCCACCATGTAAAGAAGGAGTATCATGAGGAGGTGCAAGGAATCGAGAATTGGAGGAATTGAGGAAGAGCATAGAATATCTAGAAAATAGGAGATTTGGGAATTTTTAATCACACTTAGAGTTTAAATATGAGCTTGAAGAATAGAGAAATGTTGAGTAAGTAGACCCAACAGTATGTTTGTGTTAGAAATTAATTAACAGAGCAATGAAAGACATAAAATATTATAAAAACACAAGCACAGAAGCATATAAAATAAGAGAGACACATATATATGTTGTTCACACAATTTGGGCTATCCATGGAGAAACAACCAATCCTTCCTTTTATATTATCCAACAAAATGAAGAGATACAACCTAAAGTAAATTCGTTGTAATTTTCTCTTTGCTCTCACATAGTCTCCTCTCTCTTTCTCACTTAGAATAATAATACATAACTACAATATAATTCCCTCATATAAACCAAGGGTTTCCTACTAGGGAAGAAAACCCTAGATTAACATAAATTATACCATCAGATCATTCGCCTAATGAACGACCAGATTGACTATGAAATTACAATATTTTGCAAGGTAAAATTTCATCTATTTTTAGCTTTGGGGGTGGTGCCCCCGAACCCTCGCCAGGGGGGGCTCATAAAATTGCCATCCCCTTTGACCCCCCTGATGATGATCATATGGGCGACATTACTACCACGTTAGGAATAGGGATCCAATGCTTCCAGAGCGTTACATGGCTTCCAGAGCTTTTGTTCAACCAAGGCTTCGAGGACCAGTAACTCAACCCAAGCTATGGAAAAATGAGAACCAACCAAAACAAAGCAATGAAAGTAAACCCACAATCACCATGGCTATCCAGGAAATAGCAAGGCTAGGAAATCCACTGTGAATCACGGCCATCCTCCATGCCAATGACAAATCATAACCAAGAAACCACATGCATGTTCCATAAATGCCAAAACTAGTGAAGAAATCATACATGCAACTCGGTACCTACAAGAAAATCTGATGTAGCTGCTGATGTCAATGCCTTCTTGCGCTTTTCTACTCTTCCTTTGCCTTCTTGCTCCAAGAATCCAAATATGCCACACCCTCCAAGAGTGCTCCAAGAAAACTCTAATTAACCAAGAGTATGAGAGAGAGAGAGAGAGAGAGAGAGAATAATGAGAGAGATCCAAAACTGAACTGACCAAGTCTTGCCAATTGGTCCTTAGAAGCCTTTTTATGAATGAGGTCTCTATTCTTCATTTTCCATTATTTTCCTTCAATTTCCTCCTCACATGCAACATGTGACCTTTCACCTTTCTTTTCTCCTAATTTCCATTATTTTAATAAATAATGTCCCCAAAATGCCATTTTTCCTCTTTAATGCCTTAGTCAGTGCCTTTGCCAATTTCCTTAGCCATAAACAACCAAATGAACACCCCCCAGGATGTCTTGCCCACCATTTAGCTTAGAATATTGTCCCATCATCCGTGGTATTTATATATTTTTACGTGGAATGTTCACTAGGGTTATTACAGCGAAGGGTGAAAATGTCGCTCCGTTAGCAAAAAACAAGGCGGATTTGTAGGACAGTTAGATTGTTGGTATGATTTTTAGGACAATTAACAATAAAACTCATGGGAGAGCTTGGAGAGTCATATTGTTTGGAGGTTTTGGCCAAATTGAGCTCAAGAAGAGTCCACTTAGGGGGTTTTTGAATATTATGGATCCAATAGTGACCTCTGATATTTTATTTAAGCACATTTAAGGAGTCTTTTTTCAAGTTGAAAACTAAGGGTGTATGGATCAATAAGATTTTTGAAGCAGTTTTGGAAGCTGTTTGAGCATGGAGAAGGCCTTGTAGGGGTTTTCTCACCTTCAAAAGTCTACTGCATCAAGTTTTACTTGTAGAGATCAACTCAGGTTTACTTTTCTCATTATGTCATTTTGAGGGAAGTTTTGTTTATGCTCTTCAATGTGGGATTGAAGTGCTCATATTATGAGGTAAGTTCATTTCAGTTGGAGTATAGGATCTTTGTAGGAAATGCCTTATATTGTTGCTTTATGTGAGATTTCTTTGGAGGAGAACATTACCTTATAGGGATAATAGCCACATGTTTTCATAAGAAATTTTTTATGTAATCCCATTTATACTGAATATATGGAGAAATCTAGCAATGTTGGCAGGCCTGAAGATGTAGCCCAGGAGAGGTGAACTCTGTCAACAAATTATTTTTTATGCTCTTCATGATGGTTGTATGGGTTATGTGCTATTATGTTGCCTATTTTAAGTTTACATGTGAAGACTAACTCATGACTTGAAGAGACATTGGAAAATCATATTTTTGTGTTAAGACCCATTATTACCTTGCAAAGTGTTAGAACGATCCTTGTATATTTGTTTGTTTGATTTTGGAGGATAGGAAAAAGAAACCTCCTCCATTTCGGATCAAATGGTATCAGAGCCTCATCTGACCAAGTTGTAAGAATGGGAAAAAAGAGTCTCCAAGAGCTAGAGGAGATGAATTTGACTCTTCGTTTGTAGAACATTGAGTTGAGAAGAATGCTAGAATGGGTTGAAGAGGAGAAGAGGCATATGCACCATCAGTTGCAGCATGTGTTTGAAGAATAAGTTACGGAAAGTTCTACTTATGTGACAACAAAAGAAACTTCCAAAATGAAACCAATATGTGGTCATGGTTCAAACAATGGTTATGGACCATATGAGGAAGATGATGCATGTGAATTTTCCAAGCATCTTCAAGATTCTCACCATATGCCAGTTGATAAGAGTGGATATCTAGAGTCATCTGCAATGTCGTCATCATCATCAGAAGCTGAAAAGATGAATGGAAATTTTAAGGAGGTAATTAACATTTCAAGTACAATTCCTTTTGTTTATGTGCATGACACCTCTTTTGCAACATTTGAGAAACATACCAAAGGTATTGGTATGAAGTTGCTTTCTAAGATGGGTTATGAAGGAGGAGGCCTTGGCATAAATGGTCAAGGTATCGCCAATTCAATCATGATTGAGGAGAGACCAAAATATCAAGGATTGGGATATGGTCAAAGGCAGTTTGGAGAATGCTCTAAACGGTTTGAGGCACGTCAACCATCTGAGGATGACATGTCACCACCACCTTGTGAAAATGTTAATTTGTATCCCAAGCGAGATGAATGCTTGGAGGGACCATGAATGTCATCTTCCACTCCACTCTGTCAAAGCATCATCCCTAGAGACACGCATAATCCTCATCAGAGTTTTCCAATGCATGGTAATTTTGACTACTTGTGGAATAAGTACCCTTGTACTTTCTGTGATGCATTTGACCATTGTGTGGCTATTTGTGAGCAACATGTGATAATGGTTAAAAGAATGGATAAAATTCTAGGCATAAAGAATAATGATTCTCCTTCGCATGAGGGGCTAGGCCGACGGGGGTGGGAGTTAACGCCCGACCTGTGGCCTTATGGGCCCATGTGGCCTACTTTTTCGCAATCTAATCATCCAAAAAAATGCACTTGTCGAGGACGAAAATGTCACTTCGTTAGCAAAAAACAGGGAAGATTTGTAGGATAGTTAGAATATTGGTCTGATTTGTAGGACAGTTAAGAGTAAAACTCATGGGAGAGCTTGGAGAGTCATATCTTTTGGATTTTTTGGCCAAATTGAGCTCAACAAGGGTCCACTTAGGGGTTTTTGGATATTCTGGATCCAATGGAGACCTCTAATTTCTGATTTGAGCACATCTAAGGATTCATTTTTTAGGTTGAATACCAAGGGTGTATGGATCAATCAGGTTTTTGAAGTAGTTGAAAGGTATTTGAGCATGGAGAAGGTCTTTTAGGGGTTTTCTCACCTTCAAAGTCTATTGCAGTAGTTGTACTTGCAGGGATCATCTCAAGTTTACTTTTCTAATTATGTCATGTGGAGGTAAGTTTTGTTTATGCTCTTCAATATGGAATTGAAGTGCTCATATGCTCATGTAAGCTCATTTCAGTTGGAGTATAGGATCTTTGTAGGATATGCCTTGTATTGATGCTTTATGTGAGAGTTCTTTACAGGAGAACATTACCTTGTAGGGGTAATAGCCACATGTTTTCATCAACAAACTTTTATGTACTTCCTTTTATACTAAATATATGGAGTGGTCTAGCTATGTTGGTAGGCCCGAAGATGTAGTCCAGGAAGGGTGAAATCCATCAAAAAAATCCTTTGTTATGTTCTTCATGATGGTTGTATGGGTTATGTGCTATTATGTTGCATATTTTAAGTTTACATGTGAATACTAACTCATGCCTTGAAGAGACATTGTAAAAACATTTTTTTGTGTCAAGACCCATTATTACCTTGCAAAGCGTTAGAACAATCCTTGTTTATTTGTTTGTTTGATTTGTTAAGAAATTTACAACAAAGAGATAAATTATTACTGATATTTACCGAGATTTACAAAGAGGAATAATAAAATAACCAACAACAATATACATAAATATTATACATATAATATTTATCCAGGAAAACTCTAAATTCGGGGAAAAACCCAACTCAATGAGATCTCATTATTATTGGCCAAAACCCTGGCCAATGCAGCCAAGTAAGCCTTCACCACTCACCTCCAAGACTTCACTACAATGAAGTATTCCCGACCTTTAATAGTATCCATTACATGCAATACCATGGACCATAATACCATGGGTACACTATACCATGTGCCCAAAACCACTACTATTTAACCAGGTCAACCTTGACTCAAATCCCGAGTCAATTTTACCCAAAAATCCCCCCCTAAAATTTACTTGGGGTTCCTTGACTAAATCCAACCAAAACCTGCTAAGTGAGACAATCTCGCTCATTATAGCCCTTACCCCCTTCAAAGTCTTTACCGGGGATTTGTTAACCCGACATCCCCCTATTATCTAGGTCTAACCCAAACTTTACTAGTAATTACCCAGGTGTACACATGCCTTACCAAGCCTTACAAAAATATGCCCATTTATATGCAAATTAAAAATTACACTCCATTATAATAATTTTTTTTGTTTACCCTTGTTGTTGTCTTTGTACATATGACATCAATGTCCATATAAAAAGAACTCGTCTACCGAATTACATGGGTCACCAGTCGCTGTGACTGCTAGTTATATAGGCGTTCTTTTTAGGTACATGATTCATCAATTAATTAATCCACGTGCACATATCCTCCTCATCCACTGAATCTCTCATGACCCAATAGTGTGCAACTTTTCTTCACAACCTATGGCTTTTGATCCAGATATGCAAGAAAAACTTAATTATCTCTCTATCTACCAGGCCAATACAAACCCTTGGCAACAAAAAATGTCCTTCTGAAGCCAACTTAGCTCTGATACCAGCTGTTAAGAAATTTATGGAAGAGAGATAAATTATTATTGAGATTTATCGATATTTACATAGAGGAATAATAAAATAACCAGCAACAATACACATAAATATTATACACATAATATTTATCCAGGAAAACCCCAAATTTGGGGAAAAACCCAACCCAACGAGATCTCATTAACATTGGCCAAAACCCTGGCCAATCCAGCCAAGTGAGCCTTCAGCACTCACCTCCAAGCCTTCATTCAATGAATCATTCTCAGCCTTTTATAGGCTCCATTACATGCAATACCATGGACCATAATACCATGGGTACACTATACAATGTGCCCAAAACCACTACTATTTAACCAGGTCAACCTTGACTCAAACCCCGAGTCAATTTTACCCAACATGATTTTGGAGAAGAGGAAAAATAAACCTCCTCCATTTTCAGATCAATTGGTATCAGAGCCTCATTTGACCAAGTTGCAAAAATGGGAAAAAAGAGTCGCTAAGAGCTAGAGGAGATGAATTAATCTCTTCATATGGAGAACATTGATTTGAGAATAATGTTAGAACTGGATGAAGAGGAGAATAGGAATATGTGCCTTCAGTTATAGCATGTTCTTGAAGAACAATTTGTTGAAAGTTGCAGTCTTGTGACAACAAAAGATACTTCCAAACTGAAACCAATATGTGGTCATGGTTCAAAGAGTGGTTATGGACCATATGAGGAAGATGATGCATGTGAATTTTCCAAGCATCTTCAAGGTTCTCACCATATTCCATTTGATAATATTGGGTGGCTAAATTCATTTGCAATGTCATCATCATCATTAGAAGTTGAAAATATGATTGCCAAGTTTAAGGAGGTAATAAGCATTTCAAGTATAATTCCTTCTGTTTATGTGCATAACACCTCTTTTTCAACATTTGAGTAACATACCAAAGGTATTGGTATGAATATTCTTTCCAAGATGGGTAATGAAGGAGGAGGCCTCGGCTTAAGTGGACAAGGTATCACCAATCCAATCATGGTTGAGGAGAGATCAAAGTATTAGGCTTTGGTATATGGTCAAAGGTAGTTTGGAGAATGCTCTAAACGGTGTGAGGCACATCAACCATCTAAGGATGATATGTCACCACCACATTGTGACATGCTTGAAGGGACCATGTATGTCGTCATACACTCCACTCTGTTAAATGCATAGCCCTAGAGACAGGTATAATTCTCATGGGAGTTTTCCAATGCATGGTAATTTTGACTACTTGTGTAATAAGTATGCTTGTACTTTTTGTGATGCATTTGACCATTGTGTGGTTGTCTGTGAGAAATGCATGATAATGGTTAAAAGAATGGATCAGATTCTACGCATCAAGCATAATGATTCTTCTTTGGATGATACAACTTATTTGTCGGCAAGCAAGAGAAATTTCTTTTGTACCCATTGCAAGATGCATGGGCATAACAATGAACGATGTTGGAAATTACATCCAGAGCTTCGTTCAAAGAGAGGAAAGGAGATTGTGCAACATAATGAAAGGGAAACAAGAGGTGGCAAGGAGCACTCGAAACAATCTTAAAGAAACCTTCAAGGAAAATATGATGCAAAAAGAGAACCCATAAGCCTAGGAGAGGTAGAGATTGGGTAGACTTGTTTGTAAAGTTGCTTTGTAAATTTGTAATTACTTGTTGTTGTTTACCTATTTGGTACTTTTGTAAAGTGAAAAATAATAGTCACTATGTGCAACAAGTATGTGTATGGGCTTGTTATAAGTCCACATGTTCAAGGACTTTTGGAATGTACAAGTTTGTCATCCAAGCTTGTGTACAAGTTTGTCATGTACTCACAGATGTAAGCATTCAAGATGAAACTTGTTGTGAATAGAATATTTGTTTTAATATTGTATAAGATGACTATGTTTTTGTAGGAAGAGCCAATTATATCATTGAAATTTTGAAGCAATGTACTTTCATGTATACTCTCACTTTGAGGAATTTAGAAAGGCTTTCGATACGATTCCTAGATACAACCTTTGGAATAGATTAGAAGAGCTAAAGGTTCCTCTCGAGTTGAGAGTTGCCGCTATAAGGTTATACGAGAATGTAATTGCCAAGCTAAAGAGCAATGAAGGGTGGTCGAAAGATATTAAGTGTAACATCGGAGTTAAACAAGGTTGCCCCTCTCCCCTACCCTATTTGGCATTTACATCGATAAGCTCGAAGGCTATTTAGAGGAAGCAGGATGTGATGGCACGATCTTAGCTGGAATAGTCGTCATCCTTCTTCTCTATGCTGATGATATTGTTCTTTTGGCAAGGTGCCCATTTGATCTTGATAAGCAACTCAGGCTTCTTAAGGATTTCTGCTCTACCATGGGTATGACTGTTAACACTGACAAAACAAAAGTTACGATTATCAAATCCAAGAAGGACACTTATGCTAATTTTATGTATGACAATAATAACTTGGAGGAAGTGTATTCTTACAAGTACCTAGGAATTGATATTCATCACAAGCTCAACTGGAACCATAGCATTGAGAAAAGGATTAATGGGGAGTGGAAAGCTTATTTTGGTCTTGAAAATAATTGTAAAACAACAAACCTCGTAATGTGGGATAAAAAGAAGTTCCTCTTTGAAACTTTAGTCACTCCTGTTATCTTATATGGTTGTGAGGTTTGGGGTTGCAGTATCTCCAGAGAATCATGGAGAAAGATTGCGCAAATCCAGAAGCGTTTTATAACTTATAACCTAAAAATTAAAAGTAATACACCCTATCCTATTCTCCTTATAGAATGAGGTATTTCCGCTATTGAGAGCCTAGCTATGATTAAGTTTCTATTGTACAAGCACAAACTCAATAACATAGACGATCATAGACTTCTTAAGCTAGCTTTAAATTCCAGCCAAAACCACCTAAGGCTCAATCGGGGGTGGCATAAAGACACAAGGACCTGGTTAAACTATTGGGAGATCAACGAGAATGATGCATTGCAAAACATAAATAACATTAAAGATATTGTTACTTCTAAGTTCAAAGAAAAAATGTGGTGTGAGAAAGATTTAGCGGCTAAAAGAAAATTAAGTTATTATAAGAAGGTCATCAACAACTATTGGGAGATCAATGAGAATGATGCATTGCAAAACATAAATAACATTAAAGATATTGTTACTTCTAAGTTCAAAGAAAAAACGTGGTGTGAAAAAGATTTAGCGGCTAAAAGAAAATTAAGTTATTATAAGAAGGTCATCAACCCCACCCTAGAAGATCAAAAGTATCTCTCTATTTTAACTAGCTCAAAGAAGAAAATTAATATAGCAAAGATTAGAACGAATTCTCATAAGCTCCATAGTGAAACAGGTCGTTGGGCAGTTCCTAAAACGCCATGGATGGAAAGGATCTGCCATATATGTGAGAATAGGAACATCGAGGATGAAAACCACTTCCTCATAGAGTGCCTTGCGTACAAACACATTAGATCTTAGTCTCACAATCTTTGTTACAATACTGACCTTCCTAGCCTTTTACAATGTCAAATTATAGTGAGCATGGGCTTCTCTCCAAGCTTTTTGAGCATAGGAATAAAATCTTAAATCAAAATAAATAATTTGTTTCTTTAGGTCTGATAGACCAATGTTTGGTCTCAGCGGATGTTAACCATCTTCATCATTATCACAATCATAAATAATCAAATTAATTTAAATTAATAAATTAAATTCATATTCGTATTAATTGATTTTGATTTAAATATTAATATGACATAATTAGTTTAAATTTAAATTTAAACTAATTATGTCATATTAATATTTAAATCAAAATCAATTAATACGAATATGAATTTAATTTATTAATTTAAATTAATTTGATTATTTATGATTGTGATAATGATGAAGATGGTTAACATCCGCTGAGACCAAACATTGGTCTATCAGACCTAAAGAAACAAATTATTTATTTTGATTTAAGATTTTATTCTGATGCTCAAAAAGCTTGGAGAGAAGCCTCTCTAGCTCACTATAATTTTGACATTGTAAAAGGCTAGGAAGGTCAATATTGTAACAAAGATTGTGAAACTGAGATCTAATGTGGTTGTACGCGGGGCACTCTAAGAGGAAGTGGTTTTCATCCTCGATGTTCCTATTCTCATATATATGGCAGATCATTTCCATCCATGGCGTTTTAGGAACTGCCCAACGACCTGTTTCACTATGGAGCTCATGAGAATTCGTTCTAATCTTTGCTATATTAATTTTCTTCTTTGAGCTAGTTAAAATAGAGAGATACTTTTGATCTTCTAGGGTGGGGTTGATGACCTTCTTATGATAACTTAATTTTCTTTTAGCCGCTAAATCTTTTTCACACCACGTTTTTTCTTTGAACTTAGAAGTAACAATATCTTTAATGTTATTTATGTTTTGCAATGCATCATTCTCATTGATCTCCCAATAGTTGTTGATGACCTTCTTATAATAACTTAATTTTCTTTTAGCCGCTAAATCTTTCTCACACCACATTTTTTCTTTGAACTTAGAAGTAACAATATCTTTAATGTTATTTAT
>APFE030287537.1:0-12822 GCA_000404065.3 Pinus taeda | reverse complement strand
ATTAAATATTGATTTGATGCTATAATCATTTATAAATTTAAAAAACTCATTTGATTTGAAGTTATCATCATTTATAAATTAAAAAAAAAAACCATTTGATGGTATCTTCATTTATAAATTAAAAAAAATCATTTAAAAAAAATTGCAATGTAACCCAAAATTATATCACTGAATTTCGAAAAAAAACCACAAATAGGTAGACAACTTTGGTATGCACATTGAATATTTTGTCAAATCGACCGTCTGTGTTATAAATGTATGTCATTTAAGCATCGCGTTTCTTTCCTCTCGGGTTCCTACGTTTTCCCACAATTTGCGCCATGACTAGTAGTTGCGGATTCGTTGGTGTAAATGCGTGCAGAGGGTAAGTCTGCACATTCTTTCGCCCATTTGATTTGATTGATGGGTAGGTTTAGTAGATTTGTACGAATTATTTATTATTAATTCATGTAAAAAGTAAGAGTTAACTAGTTTGTTATAGGGTATTAAATGATTGGTTAGTTGTATGCCCTTTAACTTTATAACACACTTTATTATTTTTCATTTATCTTATATCCGCGGGTGTGTTATAAAGTTAAAGGGCATGCAGCTAACCAGTGATTTAATGCCCTATGGCAGGCTGGTTAGCTTTTGCACGCAAAAGTCTAAATATCATTTATTTAAATAATTTTAAAGTGTAATTTAAATTTTATTAGGTTTTAGATATTTAAATATTTTATATAATTTTTTTGTATAAATTTGTAATTTTTTTAGGATTGTTTATAGTGTGATTTTAGATGTTCAAGTGCATCCAATGGAGGAAAAATTGAGGTGAAATTTTGATTTATGTTATTTAAATTAGTTTTTTCACTGTATAAGGATTCAGCGCCTTGGAAAACCCCTAGGGCACTTAGATTTTGTAGAGGTTACCCATCAAACTTGTGATTTCAATAAATTCCTACCAAATTTTAGAAAAATTAAACCAAAAAACCCATAAAAATACTTCCAAAAAATCACACTAAAAACAATTTGATTTCTTTTATTAATAAAATCCTCTACCAAACCAATGCAATGTGTGGGTGAACAAAAGTCCACACACATTTATATAATAATATAATAAATAAACATAAGAAATATCCTCGGGCTGGGGTGGGGTAAGAAGTGGAATATGCCCAGTCAAGTGAATTCTCACAGATACCGAGTACACTCCCATTTCGATGGAGGACTAGGTTATCCCATTAAAGAACATTGAATCTTCCACTTTCGAGCCTTAATTTTTTTTTATATGGTTTAAAAATTTTAATAAATTTAGTAATATTTTTAATATCATTTATTTAGGAAATATTTTTTATCAATTATATAAAGGGCGGGTAAAATAATTTATTGATGATTATTAATTGATAGTTAAATAAATTTTGTTTATTTTGGAATAAGTTTTCATAATTTTAATTTAATTATCAATAACTATTAGGTGGATGGTGGATGGCATGAGTTTAATACGAGAATATTATTAAAAATATATATAAATCAAAAGTTAATATCCATTTTCAAAGTAATTATGTAATTTCCCCCTTTTAATTAAATTCATTAATTCAAAAAACAAGTGTCATATGAAGTGACTTATGGCTTTTTGGGATATCTTATTGATAAGCCATGGTATTGTACCAACGCTTATTTAAAGTTATTTCAAAGAAAAAACCTATTTAAAGTTATATTTTAGATAATTCTCATGATTTTTTTTTAATTTTAGCAATTTTAAATGTATAATGAAGTCTATTGATGCTTTTATGGATTGATGACTATCAATACTTACTAGCAATTTAATTTACATAGTTGTGTTGGTTTTAGATCAACATGATACTTATAAAGAAAAAACAATTTAAATAAAAAAATTCAATTACTTTCTACTTCCTCATATATGGGAGGGAGATATGTAATTCATTCAATTTTAAAAATGGAATTGATATATAACATTTAAAAATATTAATAGGAAATTTCTTTTCAATATGAACCATAAATAATGTATTTCATATATATAGAGAGAGAGAGAGTACAACAACATTAAAAATATTAATGTGGTTGATATAGACTAAGGGTTTATTTGTATTTACCATTGATAAATGTATAACAAACAAACTATTACAACAAAAAAATATTATTAATTTTGATTTTACTTAACCCTTAAGAATCCTAGGTCTTGATAAAAAACAGAAGCCTTGAAAAATTTCTATCCTTTACAACCAAGAGATAAGACAAATTTTCTAAAATTAGGTATGCTTTGAAATCCCTAAGAAATGCCCACGGGGCTTTGGATTGACGATGAATGGGTGCACTGTTAAGGCACTCCTTGCTATAGGTCCACTAGTTTAAATCCCCTTGGGTGTCTACCTACCAAAAAAAATAAAAAATCCCCACCTAAGAAATTGGTGGGCATTTGCATATCAATTTTCTAAAATTTATTAAAAGTCAATGCAACCTAACAAACTCTCTAACCCACTACACCCATAGATAATCATTCAAACCACATATGCTAAGCATGTCTAACACACTACATCCGTTGATAATCATTCAAACAGCATATGCTGAGCATATTCCCTTGAGAATCAGTGTAAACCTTAAATTAAAAATAAATAAAAAAAGTCAACATATCCTCATCCACCTTAAGTTGAAATAAGAAACCATCGACTAATTATATAACATTTTAATTATATTATTTTAATTTGAAATAATGAATTTAATTAAAATGGAAAAAATAACATAACTACTTTGAATATATATATATATATATATAGTATGAAATTATTTTATTGGTGAGTTGAGTTGCCATGTTAAGGATTTAATCATGTTTATAATATTTATTATTATATATTAATTTCGAATACTTTTACAGTAAAAATAATTTATTGGTGAGTTGATGTTTGCCAAGTTAGATTAATATGTGTTTGAAATATTTGTATCTTTTTTTTAAATAAAAATAATATAAATTAATGAATGATTACTTATAATTATTTACATTGTAATATTTAAAAACATTAAGTTTAAGGGAAATATAATAATTTATTAAACTTAGTGATATATATGATGTATATTTCTATTTAGGTAATGCATTTCTATCTCTTCTATCACTAGGTTTAACGAAGAGGTAGAAGGGCACTCTGATAGTGTTTTGGGTTTTTTTAACCTTTCAAATGTATATACAATAACATTTGAAATAGAAGAGTTTCTAATGTCTTATTGGAGGTTGGAGATGGACCAATTGAACAAGCTCTAGGTCGGGTATCGCTTCAAATGTCTAGTGTATGGAGGAGGATGTCATTTCATAAAAATGGTTTTTTCATATATATATAGAATATTGCAATGAACTAGAGCTGCGTCCGCGGCGAAAATATTTAAAAAAAAATAATTTTTAATTAATATTGAATAATTTATATATATATATAGAATAGATATATATATATATATATAATATATATATTATTAATATATATATATTATATATGCTATTTCATAGTAACATTGTAATTTCATTGGTCAATGTTAAACTAATAATGGAGCCGGTTATATGCTTCAAGTCATGTCAGTGTGTCGAGGACCTAACTATGCAGAGGTCATTTTCAAAAAAAAAATGGTTTTTTCATATATAAATATATAATTGCAAGTGAACTAGCGCTGGTTTCATGAGAAAAGTATTTAAAAAAAAAATATTTTTTAATAATATTGAATTATATATTTTCAAAGTAACATTATAAATTTCATTGGTCAATATTAACTAATATGTGATGGAAGAAATTTTATTTATTTATTATTATTATATTATTTCAAAAGTAATGGTTTTTCATATATATATATATTATAATATAAATCATTTAGAATATTGCAATGAAACTAGAGCTGCGTTATGGGAAAATATTTAAAACAAATATTTTTTTAATTAATATTGGGAAACATTATATATTTTTCAAAAGTACATTATAAAATTTTTTGTTTCATTAGTCAATGTCTAAACCTATAATGGTGGATGAGAAATTTTATTTATTTATTATTATTAATATTATTTCAGAAGTAAACATTATAAATTTCATTGCTCAATGTTAAACTAATAATGGTGGATGAGAAATTTTATTTATTTATTATTATTAAACCTGGAAAAAAATAAATTTTTAATAATATTGATGAAAACAGAGCAGGAAAACTAACCATACGAAACAGAGCAAATTACTTGATATTTTCGGAACCTTGCCCGATGTCCTCGTCCAGGGGCTCCCAGGTTATCTCCACGCCGTCCTGGACGTCTTCCAGCTTCATTCCCAGCGGCAACTTGGGATACAGCAGGGTGGCAAAGGAGTTATCCGGCTTCTTGTGCATGCTTTGTGTCTGGGGAGAGGTTTGCCTTGTGTCTACCCTCTCCTGAGAAGTCCTTGCCTGTTCTTGAGCCAAATCCAAACTGTTCTTTTCCTGCATGCTCCCAATTTCCTGAAGCACCTCAGCCTGCTCCTCTGTTTGAGCAAAAGTGCTCTCTTCCTCAATTTTGCTTTGCGAGGAAGGGGCATAGGAGCTGTCCTCCATCCACCTGCTCGGCGAGGAGTTGTTCGAAGGAGAAGGCGACTGTTCCTCAGAGGGATCCTTCATACTGACCTCTTCCTCATCTTCTTCCGAGAAGATGACCGTCACAAGAGCCGAAATGAAAGGTTTGTTTGTTCGACTGCGATATTGAAACCTGGCAGATTGGACTGTATTGATGATGGATTGCCCCGAATCGTCGGATCTGTTCGAAGGCGGCGACGCACAGGCGAGAGGTGAAACCCGGCGAGGGCTATGACGCCTCTCCCTCCAACACCTCCTCGTTGCCCATGGTGACGCCCACGCCAAGGAGTCGCCCTTAAACGAGGAGCCATGTGAATTCTCTTGTCAGCGGCGAGGAGCCCTGAATCAACCTGGAAACTGGTTATTGCCTGGAGGGAGTCCCAAACAGCCACAATTTTGAGATTGCTGGTTTCGTCAACCAGGAACTCGTTAATACCACAGAGCCGCTTCTCCCCTGAGCGAATCCTTCTTTCAATTTCCGCTGCTACATTCGGAGGGGCCGAAACAACAGGAACATACACAGGTTTAAGCGAAGCTACAGCGGAAGGCGTGTGCTTACCATAGCCACCTTCCTCATTCTGCCTAAAACCAGACCTTACACTCTCAGCCTGCAACCAGATCTGAACCAGGGAGAATGTTCCGGTGGCGCATTGCTCCATCATGTTATCACCACAGCTCGTGCCTTGGGGCGGACGATGAATTAAATGGCAATGAATGCCTTTCAATTTTGACGGCATATATCCTGTTACCTCCAACCTGTTCAGCTGCCCGCTGTCCTCTCCACGTGGCTAGCTATTAACACCTATTCAATGCAATTCAGACACCCGCATCCGAGTGTAAACATTATAAATTTCATTGGTCAATGTTAAACTAATAATGGTAGATGAGAAATTTTATTTATTTATTATTATTAAACGCAAAGGATTTGAACTTGGGTCTTTTGAGTTTCAACAATTTCACATTTCTCAGATTAACCAATTAAGCTACCCACTTACATCTTATCACCCTATTTGAAATAGAATAAATTTAATATTAAAACGTAAGAGTTTAAATTATTAAAAAATACAAAGAGAAATTATTAGTACACCAAATATAACTAAAGAATTACTATGATCAAATATAATGATAATGATTAGAGAA
This sequence comes from Pinus taeda, assembly GCA_000404065.3. Lineage (NCBI taxonomy): Eukaryota > Viridiplantae > Streptophyta > Pinopsida > Pinales > Pinaceae > Pinus > Pinus taeda. The sequence continues at coordinate 7,119 of APFE030287537.1, read as the reverse complement.
TACACCAACTATAAGTAAAGAATTACTATTATCAAATATAATAGTAATTAATATTAAAACGTAAGAGTTTAAATTAAAAAATACAAAGAGAAATTATTAGTACACCAAATATAACTAAAGAATTACTATGATCAAATATAATGATAATGATTAGAGAATACACCAACTATAAGTAAAGAATTACTATTATCAAATATAATAGTAATGATTGAGATTTACCGTTAGACTTGTAAAAAAAAGACATAATAATGTAAAAACATATAATTATATTTTATTTTTTAATATATATATACATTTTTCTTTTTATCTTATAAAAACAAATAATCATTTATTTATTTTAATACAGGGTGAGTGGGCCTAAAGGTTAAGAGTATATGTTTCTTCCTAAGAGGTCACATGTTCAAAACTAGAGGGGGGTAGAGTATTTATGCCTTTGTAGACTTAGCAGTCAAATTGCTAAGTGGAGGTGGGTCCCTTGTCCCACAAACAAAGGGGTTTCTTACACGCTAAGTGGAGGTGGGTCCCTTGTCCCACAAAGAAGAGGGTCTTATATACCAATTTGGTGTCTGACTTGACTATGACCTTAAAAATAGATATTATTATTATAAAAAAGACTTACTCCATACAATACTCAAAAAATTAAAAATGAGTTATATTGACACTATTAAAATTTGAAAAAGAAAAACCATACTTTGTTTTAATAGACCAACTAAATTAACTCAAAAAATTTAATTGTAACTTAAATGCAAAACCAACCAAACAAAAAAATCAAATACCCACTAAATCCAACTTTAAGAAAATCTATTTAAAAACATGCAACCATGTCAAACTCACACGAAATACACTAATAGCTCATGCACAGAGCATCATAACACCATCAATTTTTTATTGTGATGCATGAAATACACCATTGCTCGTGCACAAACCATCATTTTTATTTGTAATACAAGCCAATCCCATATTTATCAAAGTACAAATTTAATTCAGTGTAACTTTTGTACATACGATGAATGAAAATTCCTTAGAGAGGCAATAGAGAGCTTACTTTTTTTAAGAAAATGGTAGATATATTTTCATAAATTTTAAACAAAAATGAAACCTAAGAAATCAAGCGATAAAAGTTAATCATGGAATAAAAAAACTAAAAAATACATATATTTTACGCCTATAAACAATTCTCAAAAGAAACTTTGGCCCATTTCCTTAGTGTGAGCAATATATTTTTCTAATGTTATAATAACACATTTGTAATTTCAAAGATAAACACAGTGATCTCTACTGCAACGACAGGTTGTGTAGTTGAATATTTGTTAACTCCCAAGAATAAAAATGCTTTGTACAAGGTTCCTGTAATGATAAAAAAACATTTTTTTTATCCCTGATATGAAATCAAAAATATTTCTTAGTATGAGATAACAACAAGTGTTTGTAACATACACTGGATAAGAGCAACAAACTTTTTTGTGCTTTTTCAATCCAAACAACTTAATTCTTTGGGCAACAATCTGTTTCATAGAGTTAAATCTTAGTTACATATTGTTTTGTGTCGTCCTTCCAGAAGATTGTTCCAAGGAGTAGAGCAAAACCAAGTGTAAAGAAGTATCTAATGGTATTATAGTTGGGACTTCACCGGTAAGTCCACCATTGCTTCCAAAAATAGGAATTGAACTTCCAAAGAATGCTTGTGAGTATTGGGTTGCAAAATAAAGGTTTGTTGCTTCTAGAGACAAAGATAACCCAAAATAAAAGTTTGTTGCTTCTAGAGACAAAGATAATCCAAAATAAAGGTTTGTTGCTTCCAGAGACAAATACTTCATCTTTGTTACCAATGCCCTGTTCCACTTTTATTGCCAAAAAGAGGATAAAATATTAGAGAGTGAGTATAAAGTTGATATATTTTTTTCTTGTAGACTTCTTGTAATGCTAGATATCATATGCATAAAGAATTTGGTGGGGAATATTAATAACTATAATGCTCACTTATAGAGGGAAGATTTCTTTTAATGTTCTACAAACTCTATCCCCAATCCATGTTCAGTAGAAACAGAAGTAACTTCCAAGATCCATGTAGTTAGGTTGTATTTATATTTTATCTTTGGTACCCCTAGAATATTCTGCAGTTTTTTTCCGTAATGAAAATAAGAAAATAAAATCACATTTTAGTTGTATATAAGTAAATTTGTATTCAAAACTTTTCCTTTTCTAAGGAATACAACAATATACCAAGTTCTTATCTCCAAGCATCCAAAAAACCTATGAGAATTCCAGCTTGGTGGCCCAAAGAAAATGACTTTCCCTCATCTTTTCATCAACAACAACTAAACCCATCAGTGTAAGTCAAAAAATCAACACAAAATTTGAAGCAAACATTATAAGTTACTTCAACATCAAAACATTGGTTTAGCTCATCACAAGCTTTAGAGATGTCAATGCTAGGTTGATGAATGGTTCACAAATAATCCTTCCAGTGTCTACTGTATTATGGACAATTCACATCACAATTGCAACTGCTATAGCATCCAAACCAGAAGTGGCTCATCTATGAAAAATATTGAAGGATTTGCAACAAGCTCCACAACTATTGTTAACATTTTCCTTTATTTAGTTGAAAATCCAGATATACCTAGCAGGCCTACCAATGCATCACTTAAATTTTCTTATTCCACAAGTTTAATGACATCATCAACAAAGGCCTACAAATTGGAATTTATCGCAAATCAATAACATGACAATTTTGCACATTTTCGAAGTAAAATACTATTAGACAAGAGAAAATCATAGTTGCATACTTATAATTATGGCTTCTTTATCAACATCCCTTTGAAGATGGAGAAATGTTGAATCTAACAAGGATTCTCTAAGAGTAATATGTGGAGAATGTATATCATTCTATTCACAGTAACTGAAATTTTTTCCAGCTAAGACATCCATGTGAGTTGTCTTCCAAGAACCACTAACATAAGCCACAAAAATTAGCAATAGATGAATCACATAATAGCTAAGACATCCATGTGAGTTGTCTTCCAAGAACCACTAACATAAGCCACAAAAATTAGCATTAGATGAATCACATAATAGACCAATCTCAGGGTGTTGATTTACGAATAACTGGCTAGTTTGAAAACTGAATGGCTTCTTTCAAGTCATTTATTGTCCTTGATCTGTAGAAGGTGTTTTTAGTTTCATTGTAGGATTCGAAGGAAATCTTCTGTATTTTTCAAATGAAAAGTAAATATGTATTTGTAACAAATTCGCACACTTGAATTCCAACTCCATCATCTCAAAGCAGAGAGTTAACTAGAGAAACTTACAAAAACTTCAAAATAAAAATAGCCGAAATTTTAATTATGATGCATCATGGAATATGACATGAATGCCATGGATTGTGGATTATTATAGATTATGACGTGAACAACATGAATCGTGGAATGGAGCATGGATCAAATCTCCAAAACAAGGTTTAGTGGAGATAGACAGGTGTAGGTATTGAAAAATGGGCCATGAGGGAGCAAGTGTTTTCATGCAATGGGCTCACGTACTCATAGATATTTATTAATGAAAGACCTCATTTCTGGAAATGAACAAGAAGTGGATCTCTTCACTAACAAAGTGATTGGTGGTTTGAAACAATCGGTGCACATCGCCTCCATTACATCAGCAATCACCAACTTCTCCCACAACAAGGTTGTGTGTTGGAATCACTACATCAACCAGTTGTACTTGTTGCTTCTGGTTATCCCTCAGTAGATCCACGATTTGTTCTGTCTGTAACAACCAGTGCAGCCTTGAAGGCATTGTCCTCTTATGAGAGACATGAAACTATACAATGCTTGATTTTTCCCATCCGCATGTAGATTTACAACTAACACATCGTACATTGCAGTAAAGTGTGACCCAAAATCACATTTTACATATTCTGCCAATTTCTTGTAATGGGCTGGTTAGGATATGTATTATTTCTTTTTCATGGCAGGCTACTTCTCTTTCATATCATGTTATCTATCTATGATAGAGTCTGTGAACATTCTTGATGAGAAATTTAAATTGATTATTAAATATTATTAATACATGTTGGAAGGTCTGTGATAAACCAATTTTTTTCTTCTCGGGGTTTTAATTTAATTTTTCGAACATATACACATGAACTGACTAATGTATTGCTATGTATGAATTTCATCATTTCCTTCCCGATATATTTTGTGGGTTTGCTTATGTTGTAGGGAAGTCACATAGCATTAGTAGTGAAGGAAACACTTTCCTCTATAGTGCGTGCGTTGTCTCTTAAACATAAAAAATAAGCCACTAAAGCATCTTAAAAATCCCTTTCCAAACAAACATAAATATGAATCGGTATCTATTTCTGCTCAATTTTTGAATCCACAAAAATTTCCAAGATAAATGAAAATTTGAATTGGTACCTGCTTCAGTTTTTGAATCCATCGAAATTGCCAAGCTAAAATTAAATATGAATGGGTACCTTCTTCAGTGATGTGCAAGGATTCAATCACAACTAGATTAGGTAAATTGATTTGCATATCTATGTTTCTCATGGTTATATATTCACATTTACATCAACCTAATGGCTGGGATTAACGTCAACTAATTCGATTTGGGACATACGTTGCAATGTGAAGGTAAAACGTTGTAAATTGAATTGCAATCGTAAATGAGAAAGAATATTGTTATAATATGCATGATTGTGTTATGTGGAAAATCGGAATGTATACCACCTGTATGTCAGTTATCTTTCCTATCAATCTACATAGTGTGGATCCATGTTGAGGGTCAAGTATGAATGCTTGATGTGCATAAATATTTCTTTTGCTTTAATGGCAATGTGAATATGGTTAGTTATGTAAATTAAAGTGGGAAGAAGTGTTAAAGAGAATTTCACTTGCTAGACAATTGTGGATAGTTGTGAAAGGTCGGGAGGCCTTGGGTTGATGGAACTTTCCTGCCTGGATGGGTTGATGGTGGTTGCCTACGCTAATTTCCTTTCATTATAGATAGATGATCTCAATAAGGGAAAAGAGTTGGCCAAGATGGTGAAAACAGGAAAAAACACGAGGCAACTTTATTGATTTTGGAGCTTGTTGGAGGAGGCCCAAAATTCCTCATAGAAGGGACATTATCAAAGGGAATAGGTAGGAGACCACCAAGAGGAATAATGTATTGGACCTTGTGTTGCCATTGGAATTCTTGAGCTGGTTGGCCAGTCGAATTCCAAACTGGATTTGGTATGGTCTATGTCAAATAATTGTCTGGATGTGAAAGTGGTTGGATCTGGTTGTAGAAACTAGTTCCCATTGGTTGGGAGGAGCATTCTTTTTCCACTGTGGTTCTCATAGCAGGACAAATTAACTAATCAATTATGTGTTGTTAAATGATCTTTTTATATGATTGTGTAAGAATTTTATGTACATCTTGAAAGGAAATGAGCCTAGTGCTTGGAAACGAATTACTAAAAGTGTAAGTTCCTTTATTATATTACCAATCTTATAAATGTCTTTAGAAGAGGCTAAGAAAAAATGCACTTGATGCAATTATTATTCATTTCGATGATTAAAGAGATAGGCGTTCTTTGCGTACTTTTAGAAGTATTGTGAGGATGTCTCTAATGGGATCCAAGGCAATGTGCACGTGGTGCAGTGATTTATCATTTTGAGGATTAGAGGGTTGGTGCTCTCTAATTACTTGTGAAAGTACTGTGATTAAAATATCACGTGACATTTCATAAATAATTGATTGTTAAAATTATTTCGTTTGATTGAAAAATTTGTGACTAATGTGGCTATGTTGAATCTGTCGATTATATATTACAAGGTGCTTGCCATAGAGTGCTAATGGGCTATCAAACTATTCTTAGAGAGCTTGCATTAAAGTGACCATGATTTTCAACAACAATTGGTAGGTAATGATAAGTTGGTATAGAGATTTTGTTTTTATTTCTACAAAATTGATAAAGGTTAAGTGATAGAAAGTAGAAATTGCTTATCTTTGTAGTTGTAAATTCTTATGACTATTGATAAAGGTTAAGTGATAGAAAGTAGAAATTGCTTATTTTTTTAGTTATAAATTCTTATGACTATTGATAAAACATTATTGTTTCATTTAATGGTATTCCTTGCAAATGAAAATCCTTCATTTTGAAGGGGAAGGATCCCCTTTTGGGTTATTTAGGTTGTTACATCACGAGTACAAATTAAAGTTCCAATGGGAGAAGAACAATGAGGACAATGTTCTCTTTAAGTGAGGGAGTATGTAATATCCCTAAAACATGATAATTAGTTGTTGAGAAGTGTAGCAAGAAAGACTCAATTTGACTTAGCCTTGGTCAAATTAAGTAAATTCAAAATTTCCACACTAGAAGACAACTTGGAGGCAATTAATTGAGGTGACATGGCTCTTGTCACTTAGTTAGCCCAATAAATTCGATTTAGTGGGCTTGGAGTTCAGTTTGCATGTGTTGATTGATAATTTGTAGCAATCTAGTTCAGTTATTTCTAGTTGTACTCAATTAAACTAGTTCTAACAGTGAATAGAACTAGTTGGAGGTTAGTTTTTACAGTGGACAATAGTATAACTTAGAGATCATCTATTTAACTAATCAGTCAACCAAAAATAGCTCATGCATGCAAGGAATTAAAATTTCTCAGTTGTGGTTGTTGGGCGCGGGATCTCCCCCAAGGCAAGTTTTGGGGCTTAAAGCCCAAGTTTTGACTAAGTCCTTAGTAAAGACTCCACGATATGTGGGTGCGGAGCACGAAGTTGTAATTTAGTCATAGGGTTATCCGCCCTTACTTTTGTAATGTAATGTCGGCTTGAGAGTTCTACCCATGGTCCACAGACTATGGGATTATATAAATAGAGCGAGGCTCTAAGTGTAAAAGAGAAGAAGTGATCCATAGAATATCTAATGATAAAGCATTGAGTCTAAGTGTAAAGTTGAGTCTTTGGGTCGTAGAGTAGGAGAAGGCTCTGCAGTTGAGTGTGCAGAGGCCTAGTAGTCCGCAACTGAGTGTGCAGACCCCTGCAGCTGAGTGCGTAGGGCAGGTTGAGTCTGTAACCGATTGAAGCATTAATAAAGAGAAGTTTTACATTATTTCTGTGTGTCTTTTC
>APFE030287532.1:0-46908 GCA_000404065.3 Pinus taeda | reverse complement strand
CAGTCCATGGTATTGGATGCTTCGGCATGTATAAATATGTATTGTAACATTGAAAGGAACATAATGAAAAATCAAGCTGGTAGTCCCGGTTTTGGTATACGTGTTTTATGTGTTATGCTCTCACATTTTTATTTTTCCTGTGATTTAGAATTCGTATGTAGGTAATTTCTATACGGGGTTAAAACCTACACAAATGTTTTTGGGAAACTGGTCCCATTAACCCCAGTCGGAGCCACTACACCAAACAAAAAAGGAGCTGCTAACCAAGGTCTGAACCGGGTGGTTTTCACCGATGTTGTCGCAGCGATTTTTCAAGGCTTCAAAATTTTGGTGCTAGAAGCAGGGCCTAACTATGAATGGCAAGAAAATATAAATAAGTAAGCCATTCCAAGAGCAAAACTCCCTCACCATCACCTCCAACTTCTCGGTCACATTCTAAATCCCCAAATCCTAAGCGAGAAGTTGTAAATAAATCCTTATAATCCACTACTGAGGTCCCAAAGAACTCAGATCCATCTTATTCTATTGAAACCCCTGAAGTGCAGTCTTTAATCCATAAAATGTAAGGGATTTTGTTGGGTCAGGAAAAAGGTATGATTTCTCTTCATAAATTTCTTTATTTAACATTCATCCGTAGACGATTATCTCTATTTATAGATTAAAATAAGGAAAATATTGGCTAAATTTGGATGAAAGCATTTGGCGACAAAATAGGAAAATCTAGCATAAGAAACTGATTTTTTGCTATCTTTGTGTGTAGAAGATGTGGACTGGGCAAAAACCGTTCAGTTGACAGAGCAGCACGAAGCCATAAAAGGGGAACTACAACATCTTTGATAGAAAAGGTAGTGGGAGATCATCCTGAGCAATGCTATTTTATCATCAGATTATGTATTGCGAAATCCGTAGGGTCCCCTGATCCTGAGGATTCACTTTTATCTAGTTACTCTTTTATCTTATATATAGGGCCGAAAGGCAATTAGAGATAGTTCAGACTTTGATAATCTGTAATTTTTATTTTTTAAAACATATAACGTTGTTATCTTAGTGACTCTGTAAGTTGTTATTTGCATTAATGAAAGAAGGTTGTGTTTGATACATATTCATATTCTGAGTTCTTATTAAGTGGAGGCTTCGGCAACTCTGGGCCCGGTCGCAAGAAGTTTTACTGCTTCCTTGTCTTATAATCTTTCTATTTATTCTTTGCTATTTGATTAATGTTCAGCCATTGGTTATTCCATTTATCATAAAGATTTGTGAGATTGATTCATACTACTCTTCAATCAGATTTAGAGTGAAGCCGTATGATATAATTAAGAAATGCTTTGATTGGATTTGTTATCACTCAGGTTGTTCCCCAAAACTTGTGAGAAAAGGGAATACGGTCGAGGTAACCACTAACCAATCTTTTAGATGAAATTTCTAGCCAAACTGCATCCAGAGAGGGCTCTCTCTTTATATTTTAAATTTGTTTTTGAAGTTTTTATGCTAGCTATGATGTGCAGAGGTTTGTTTTAAGTTTGTTTGGATGGTGATTTTAAACAGGGCTAGGATGTAAGTCTGAAAGAGATTATTCCAATGGGCAATGGAGTCTATGAAGATGGACTGCTGAGTGTGTTTCTATGATGATGGGCAATACTACAGAGCAAGATAATTTGTTTTGGAACAATATTGAAAGCTAGTGATTGATGGGATGTAAGCCAGGGGGTAAAGGGCAGTCAAGAATCCTTTATCATGGTGGCAGATGGAAGGTGCATGAATATTTTCAAGGAGCAGTGAAGAATTCCTTGGCAATTTTCAAAATGAAAGAATTAGTGGAAACAGAAGCATTTAAGAATTTTTGTTTATGCTAGTTTTGAAGAAAACATAAATAACAACAGGAATTGAACACAGAGTGTATTTAAACAAGTTCTGGGCTATTCTTTTTCCCTGTTGTTAAGATTTATGGAACATATATGAAATTTGCAAACATAGAAAACACAAAAACACAATTTAGAATAACTTATTGAGCCAAAGAAAGACACAGGAATTCTGTAGCAGAGTCCAGAATCATCAAAGCCACATTCAGAAGGTCCAACAGCAATGCATTTCAACAACCTTTGTATTAATAAATATCAGAGTTACAGCGCAGTCCAATAGGGGAATCACCAACCCCGAGTACATTCCTTGGGGGGGTATTTATACAAAAAGAGAGTTTACAAAATATCTTGTGGATAAGATAAGAAGCAATAACTTCCTTCAGCTACTCTGTCAAAGAAATAAATGCAGAAATAAAGGTAGGAGTTATTGTGGCTGTGCTGGCTGCTTTAACTGACAAGATATTTTAGACTTTTCACCCAGGAATCCGGCTGCTAGCTATGTCCTTAATTTGCCTTCCTGCGTTTTTGTCCTGATCTTTTCACCTGCTCTTGATTCATCTTTAATGTGTCCTGATCCTCGCTTGAGCTCCTTCCTTCATATCTGCCACGTGTCTTGCTATTTGACCAAGTGTACATAGGCAGAAAGATCCAAATTACCTAGGCAAAACTTCTAGCATACTCTACCACCATTGGTCTGTAAGCAACTGATGTCTTTGTATTTTAACAAGTATTTCATCAGCCTCAGTATACCTATGAAAGTTAGGCTTGACTTCAAAAAGATGATTTATTTCATGTTCTATAAAAAACAAATTTTCCAATTTGTCATATAAATTTTGTCCGGAAGGAGGCCCTGTGTCTTCTGAGGTGCTGGATGATGCAGTGATCTGATTTGTTACATACATGTTTACCCTGTGAGCATACTGTTGATGCGATAACAGTTTTTGATTGCTTGTTAGTAAACTGGGTAGACCCTTCTACTGCAAGTTTGTGAATTTCTCTATGAAGGCATTAATGTCCATCTACATTTCTTGACACTTCCTTTCCAAAGTCTGTATAAAATTTCTCATTGTTAGCCCGTTCTTCACTGTCAAAATGGTGCCTCCTATCCGAGATGTCCAAAGTTGCTAGCTGTTCTTTAGTATTGGTATTCAAAAAATGGATGAGCCTATTGGCCTGCTCAGGCATATTTCCTAATAATTCCCTGGCCCTTTGAATTTGCTCTTGTGCCATTTCTATTAATTCAATTTGTTCATAGATTGTCTAAATTGATAGCCATTGGTCAGTAATGGACTGACCAATCTTGGTCCACAAAATCATTTTAATGTCTGCCAGAGGTTTATGCAAGGTGATATCCTTTTCCAATGATTTCACCTTGTCCTTCAGGGCCTTCACCTCTCTAGTCTTCTTTGCCACTGTTATTTTGTATTTGTCATAGCTCACTTCTAGCTTGGCTAGTCTTTCTTTTGCCTCTTTGAGCTCTGACATTTGAGCTTCTAGCTCTTTCACTGCCTTCATCATTTCTTCCATCCTCATGTTGGTCCCAGGCTCTGTTGCTACTGCTTCTGTAGCATCTGTAGTTTTTGTACCTATTGTTGATGCTGGCTAAGTGGGAGGGATTGTTGTTGTGTCTGTGGGGGGAGTAGAGACAATTGTTGGAGTTGTTTTGGGTGGCTGGGAGGCCAACTCTCCCTGCTTAGTTTGCAATGCTTTCTCCAACTCTTGCTCTGTCTACATTAGCCTTTGATTCATTCTCATCAATAAATCCATTACATCCTCTTCTGCTTTTTCTTGTGCTAGTTCTGTTGTTTGTGGATGCATGGTGACAGGCAGCTTCAATTGCTTTCTAAGGGCAGCAATATCTTCCTCCTTATTTTTGATCAATGCTTTGATGCCCTTGGCATCTTTGGGATCATGTCCCAACTCAATAATTATTTCTTCCAAATTCTTTATTCGGTTGTCTTTGGCTAGAGAAGAGATCTTCTCCAAATCCAATTGAGCAGATGTATTACTCAGTGACTCTTTTAATTGGTGGGCCAGCATTGCCTTGTCTGCCAGTGTAGCATAGACCATTTCACCCATTTGTTTGTGCAATTCTATTTGGTCCATTGGGTGTATGTCTTTGGCAAGGACCTCTAGATTGGTCCTTATGTAGTCAGCTGCAGACTGTGGCTGCTAAACCTTGGGCTTGAAATGACTTAAGATAATTTTCTCCTCCTTGATGTCATAGGCTGCCATTAGTCTATGATGTTTGGAGGGTGTCATCTTAAGAAATTGATCATACAACTGAATTCTTAATGACTCATTTTGAGCTTTAATCTCCATAAATTATTGTTTGATGTCTGATCATTTCTTGGCTTGTGACCTTGAGGAGGAGACTTCCATTCCATGCTGCCTCTCCCCTTCTTGTCTGTGAGAGCTAGCAGAATTCTTTTGGCTCATGGCCCTCTCTCCTCTTGTGCTTTCAGTGATATCTTCCACAATGTCCTCTTCAGGAGGATCTACCCTTTGCCTCTTGGCCTCTTGCTGTTCTGTTGACCCACTTGCAGGTGTGGTCTCTTCTCGGTCTCTTTTCTTACTTCTCTCCTCAGGAAGAGGAGTCTGCAGTGCTGGTACTTCTGGTGCTTGTGTCTGTAGTGAAGGGGATTTCCCTTGACTGTGTTCTTTTGAGGTAGTTGGATATTCTTCTATTGTTTCTTGCTCTGTAACTACCAACTCCTTACCCTTTGATGTCCCTGTTGTTGGTGTAGTCCTTTTCTGGGCAACCTGTTGTGCAGTTGTGGTAGTTGATGAGCTTTCCCCAGTTCGCTGTGGTATTTTGAAAGACACCTACCCAAAAAAATCTAAGTCAAGATTTTTTTCCAAATTTTTCATGGTTTGTTCCATTTTCTCTTCCTCAGTTAACTCTTCAACTAGTGTGCCCTCCACCCACTCATCTTGGTTGGCAAACTTTTCTATGTCAGGGATGTTGTAATGTTCATAGGGTGCCAGCCTATATTTTACCCTTCTTGCATTGATAAAGCCATATGGGTCATAGGGTACCCACTAAAAGCTTCGCTTGAGTCTGAGTGTTTGACCCAATATTTCATCAGCATCCTTCCTTCCCTCTTTCTTGTTCATAACAAAGGGGCCTAACTGGTCTTTGAGTTTCAAACGGGCCTTTTTCTTTGTGCTATGGAAGTGACTCAAATCTAAATTGATGAATTGCCTGAAATATTCCAAGGCAAACAGTCTCATTGGCACATATCTGGGAAGCCTGTAGGGGCATAGCTCACAGCCATATATCCTCAGAATAGTGTGATTCTGGTAAAAGTACCAGTCACCTATTTTATAGTTTTTGGAGAGCTGTAATATCTTTTGCATATCATGTGTCAGTCTAGGAGGAGGAGTTCTCATCAGGAGAGAAGAGACTGGGTATACAAATAAATCAATAAACTCACAATAAGAGTAGGGAGAGCTGCAAACTTCATGAAAGATTGGGGTCCAAAAAATCACAGACCTCCTTTCCCCTTTATGGTCCAATTTTCTAATGGGGAATTGGAAGATATCTGGCTGGTAATATAAGAATAGATGATAGATATAGGATGAATATTTAAAGATTCCCTCCCTGTCTAGCCTCAACAATTTGTCATGTATCTTGTTGGCAATAAATTTGGCATAGTTGTATTTGACAGCAGGGGGTTGCTCTGGGGTAAAGATAGACATCATAACCAGTATGGTTTAATCAATATGCTCACTTGTCTTGAACCCCAGAACAAAAGATATCATATCAACAACTAATCTACCCACTTCAGTGAAAGAGGCATAGTGAAAAGGAGGTGGCTCCTTAGGCTGGCGATCTGCTCTCATGAACACTTTGGCAATTCTGGTTATCTCTGAGCTGGAGAGTTTGGGACCTTCATCCAGCAAGAACTTCATGGTAAGAGGAAACTGGAGGTGGGTTGGTTTGAAGTTCAGCATCTGATTTATAGAGTCAGGAGTAATATGAAAAAGGGTAGTCCCAGATGGAAGCTTAACTTCCCTGTTTGTTGGCTCATAGTTCTCACAACAGAGGTGAATGATCTCAGGGAATATATTCACAGAGGGGAGATAGTATCCGGGTAGATTTGATTCCCAAATGCCATAGACATCATTTTGATTTAAGTAACTATTTCTAAGCTCACAGACTACTTGCAGATGGTTTTGGTAGCCTACTAGGTCTTGGATTAGATAGTCTCTATCAGCCAAGGGCAAATGTTCCAGCTCTTTGTGGGGTGCATTAAGGGGAGTGATGTTCAAGGCCACTGGACCTTCCATGGCTAAGCTCTATTGCCTTTAAAATTGGAAATTTTGGCTTTGTGCAAGAAAAATGGGTGAAACAATGGCATTGTGGATTTCTCTGGGATTTTCACCGTTGAAACTGGTTTGTTGATTTTAATTTAGCTCTGTGGATTGAAGTTAGCTGGAGAAACATGACTTATGGGCTTCTTTGGCACAATGGGCTATAATTATGGGCAAAAGGTAGCTTTAGGGGTTTCTTGGAGAGTTTGCAGGGCCGGACGATCTCAATTTTAGCTCATTGTGCGACTTTGTGGTGAATTTAGCAAGACAGAGGTTTTGGGGTAATTTGGGTAGCAACACAGTGTTTCTTTTTCAAATTTATAGGTGCTGTTGGCAATTTTATAATGAAATCCAATAAAAACATGGTCGGGCACAATTGGTTGTAAATACCTATTTTCTCGGTGGAATGGCCGATTTGCAGGTGACCAGGTGGGCCGAGGGGCCGAGCTGTGTAGTAAAACTGCTGGTTCGCAGACTTGAATGACAAAAATAGTCTTTTGCATGTACATTCGCATGCACAGGTCGCTTGGAGAAAACTAAGGTAAATGGGTAAAAACAATGTTTTCACCCCTTTTTACCCGAAATTTTGACTTTGGCGGGTTCGGGGCGTTTTTTCTGATGACATCAGCGTGACGTCATTTTTTCATGTAGCGGGGTACGGATGCTAACATGGCAAGTGACATGGCATGTGACATGGTGGGTGACGTCAGCAGATAGGCAGGTGGCAAGGTGGGTGACGTGGGCATGACGTCAGCAGGGAGGCGGGTGGGTGGTAAGTGGTATTCCCCACACCGCATTTGGGGGGAAGTGGTTTCGGGGGAGGGGGCTCCGAACATGCCGGGCGCTTGACACGCGTCCTCGGTACGGTGGAAATAATGCCCATCCCATAGACGCTATCGTTCGACATGTTTGGGCTTCTGATATCGCCAACCACTGTCGGATTTGGCAGCGTTGAGCGGACGGTTGGCGAGTGATGGAGGTGGCGGTAGGTTAGCAGCGAGGGACCCGCTTTAATTTTTCGCAGTTTGTAATGTTTTTGGTGTATTTCGAACTTTGGCTAAATGGGTTTTTGGGGGTAAAAATGCGGGTTTTTGGCTGTTTATTTAGCCAGAGGCCAAACAAGTCTCAATGGGCATGTGGAGGGTTGTTATTGGCCCCAGATGGACCGATAACTCCCTAAAAAAATTTAGAATATAGCTATAGTTAGCCAAGGGTTGGGGTATTAGATTTTTTAGGGATTTTGTGTATTTATACATAGTAAGGGAGGGGAATATACATAGGAGCTATATAATATGGTTAGTAGGTTAATATGATTATGTGGGTTGGGTTTGTATGGTTTAGGGTAATTTTATAGAGTGAAAACTTAGGCAAGGGGGAATGAAAGGATGCCAAGTGGTGAAGTTTAGGAAACTTTGGCAAAATGGAATAAAGACTTTTTACACAAGAAATGTGGCTTGTTTTTCCTAGGTGAAAACACATTTTCACTTAGTTTTTCTATGGGATGAAGTGGACTAAAGGTAATGAGCAGATCTCATTGCCCTTGGGGGGAATGTTAGTAAGTTTTTCTTGGGAAAATGGGGAGGGGAATTAGTCATGCTCCATTTGCTTTGTAGCCACCTTGCCATGGTACCTTATGATTTTTATGAGATAGCAACGTGTTCCAAAGGAGCAAATTGCTCATAAACCATGCTTCTATACCATCAAAACTGCCTACCCAACCTAGTATACTTAACATTTTCTCTTCATTTTCATTGGGTGCACTTGAACTAGCAAACCCTGATTCTTATCTTTTCTTTTAGCTGCCCTCCTATCTAAGTCTACCCTTATTTCTTTAAGGGCTTAGATTAAGCTGTTGAGACCCTTTGCTTCTCTACCTAACTACTTGTCTGCCAAGCTTAAACTGTTTGTGCAGACCATTATTCTCTAGTCTAAGACAAGTGAAATTCAAACATGATCTAGCCAGGATTAGACTGTCTGGCTATTCATCAATTGTGACAAGATTCAACCACCTATACCTAGTGAAATTCTTCAAAATATGGAACCTTTGCAGCATGGAAAGGATGAACATATTTGGCCCTTCTCCAGTCAATCATGAAAGATGAAACCTATTGGTATAGGAAGCTAACAGTGGCTCCACTTGGGGATGGCTTTTTCTAGTGAAAAGTCAAGAACAACAGGTCAGATGGCCTTGTATTCAGTTCTTGCTATATTTTGAAATTTCTCCTTTGTTATTCGCAAAATGGTTTTTCTACAATGCTTGTATTTCTCATGCACGCATTCCCAAAGATGGCAGCACTGTTTTGCGTCCTCTGTTTGATTATTTCTCATCATTTTCACAGCTCCCAAGTTTGTTTCTTTAGCTTCTTCTGATAGATTTAAAATGCAGTACCCAATGGTGACACAATTCCTTGCGTTCACATCAAAATTTGCTGTAAATTATTCCCTATCCTATTGCTATAATAAACTGCAAAACATAAACACTACTATGTACAAATTGAAGTTTTGTTATTTTTAACAAAGTGGCTCAAAATAATGCTTCAACATTCTGCCATTGACTGGTCCCTCATCTGCCTCTGTACCATCCAGACTTTTCGAAAAGTAGGTGTTGTTTCCTTGTACAGTCTGAATGATAAATGGTCCTCTCCATAAGAAATCAAATTTTCCATGTTTTCCCCTATCTTCTCTTCTGGAATCCCACTTTAAAACTTTATCCCCAATGAAGAAATCCTCTACTTTGGTTCTTTTATAAAATATCTTTTTAAGCTTTTCTTGTAGAACTTGGGCTCTGTGATAGACCTCCTCTCTTGTCTGCTGAAAGTGAATAGT
This sequence comes from Pinus taeda, assembly GCA_000404065.3. Taxonomy (NCBI): domain Eukaryota; kingdom Viridiplantae; phylum Streptophyta; class Pinopsida; order Pinales; family Pinaceae; genus Pinus; species Pinus taeda. The sequence goes on along the minus strand of APFE030287532.1, from coordinate 37,906 downwards.
TTGATTGATCCTTCTCTGAATATCATTAGGTTCTGCTTATATCTCTTGTAGCAACTTTATCACTGGGATTCCCAAAGAAGAAGGGAATACTGCCTCCATTCCATAAACCAATTGATAGGGACTGGTCCCAATAGATCTCTTGGTGGTTAATCTATCTGCCCATAGGGCATTCACAAGCTTTTTATGCCAGTTTTTCTTGTTCTCCTCCAAGACTTTCTTAATGATGTTGATCAAACTCTTGTTGGAGGATTCAGATAGGCCATTACCTTGAGGGTAATAGGTTGTAGAATGGCCCAAGGTAATGTGGTATTTATGACAGAAATTAATCATTCTTTTAGACTTAAAGGCAGCAACATTGTCTGTAATAATTTTCTCCGGGTAGCCAAACCTAGACAAGATGTTGGTCTCAAGGAATTGGATGATTACTGAGTCATTGGCTTGCCTGCAAGGGATGGCCTCTATCCACTTGGTAAAATAGTCTGTAGCAGTCAAAATCCATTTATGTTGGCCAGAGGATGAAGGGTGGATTTCCCCAATGAAGTCTAAACCCCATTGTTGAAATGGTTTCTCAGTGGAAATGGGCCTGAGGGGCAGAGGCAGCAACTTTTTCTTGCCTTCAAAAATTTGGCATTTGTGGCAAGAAGTTACATATTTTTTCACATCGGCAAATAGGGTGGGCCAATAAAATCCAGCCCTTAGGATTTCATCAGCAGTTGATTTCCAATATAAATGTCCACCACAATCCTGTGCATGAAATTCTTTAAGTACTTTGTCAATTTCTTCTTTGATTAGACAATTTAATAAAACACCTTCATGGTTTTTCCAAAAGAGAACATGATCTACAGTGCAGAACTTGGAAGCTTTCATTTTCAAAAATCTTTTCCTAGTTCTGGATAATCCTGGAGGAGCTTGCAGGTTTAATAATACAAAATATATGTCAGCATACCAAGGTGATTTTAAAAAGGCTTGATTGATTTGTTGAGTCGCCATCTCCTGTTCATTATCCAGTTGATTTATGTCAAGGGCTTGAAAGTTAGTTTCAGTCATGAGTTTAGCTAGTCCTTGTCCTTTTATTAGTTTTGTTGGTTTAATTTCAATTTCATATTCCAGTATGGTAGCTATCCATTTGCCCCTTTTGCCTTCAATGCCTTCTTGGGTTAGGATGTCTTTAACAACAGTGTTGGGCACATAAGCAATCACATGAGAGTACAAGATGTAAACTCTGAAGTCCTTGATGACCTTTACAAGTGCATATGTTTGTTTCTCCATGATTTGATATTTGAGTGGAGCATCTCTAAGGGTTTTACTGAAGAAGGCTATGGGTTTTTCACATCCTTGGTCATCTTTTTGAAGTAAGACAGCAGTAATTGTATGTTCTGATGCAAATGAGAATATGATAAAGTCCTTGTTGAAATTGGGGCTTGTGAGGACTGGTGTTTGAGTCAAAGATTTTTTTATTTCTTCAAAGGCTTGCTTAGTTTCTATTGTCCACTTAACCTTAGAGTCTTTTTTGAGCATGTTGTTTAGCAATCTTATTAGCTCAGCCAGATTTGGTATGAATCTTCTAAGAAAGTTGATCTTTCCCAAAAAGGCTTGTAGTTCTTTAATGTTTCTGGGGTGAGGGACTTGTAAGATGGCTTGTATTCTGTCTGGATCAATTCTAATGCCTTCTTTAGAGATGATATGGCCCAATAATTTTCCTTCTTCTAGGCAAAACAATGATTTCTTTGGATTTAATGATATACCATATTTCCTGCAAATTAAGAATACTTGCCTTAGATGATCTAGGTGCTCTTGATGTGATTTGGAGAAAGCCGTAAGGTCATCTAGGTAAATAACTAGAAAGTCATGGATATCTTTAGCAAAAGCGATATCCATGGTTCTTTGAAAAGTTGCTCTTGCATTCTTGAGTCCAAAAGGCATTTTCACATATTTGAATGTTCCCCAAGGGGTTGTGAAAGAAGTTTTATCTTGGTCATCAGGGTGCATTAGGATTTGATTGAAGCCTGAGAATCCATCTAACAGTGATATCCTTGAAGCACCCACTACCCTTTGCAAAATGCGATCCATTTTGGGCAAAGGGTAATTATCCTTTAAAGAGACTTTATTCAAATTTATTAAATCAACACATAACCTTATCTCCCCTGTCTTCTTTCTAGTGGGCACTAAATTTGAAACCCATTCTGAGAATCTGATTGGAGCTATAACTCCAACTTCATACATTCTCTTAACTTCTTTCTCAATCAAAGGGAGCAGCACAAGGTTGACCCTCCTAAGTTTCTGTTTGAAAAGTTTTTGGTTTTCTTTGAGAGGTATTGTGTGTTGGATTACTACAGTATCATAAGACTTTATGTCCTCATAACTCCATGCAAATATATCTTGAAATTCTTTGAATAATTCAATATACTTGAGTTTTTGGTCAGGAGACAGAGCTTTGGACAATTTTATCATTTTGGGATTTTCTACAGTTCCTAAATTACATTCCTCAATTTCTGTGTTTAATGGCTGCATTTTAGGTTTCCTAGCAATGTCATTTGAGTCAAAAATGTCCTCTAAAGGAGTGAGGCCTGTAGGTAGAAAGTTATCCTTCAGCTCAATGACTTCACATTCTGCTGCAATTGCATCCTTACCTTCTTTTTCATTAAGTTCCTGTAAATCTGTTTTAGTGAACTTGGTGGGATGTAGAATTTGGTTTTTTGTTTCAGCAGAGATATGTGTTTCAACTTTGTCTATTTGATTGCTTTCCTCTATAGTGTTGGTATCCATTTTTGTGCTTGAGAACTCTTCTTTCAAAGTCAGGAAATTATTGATTTGTGTGTCATTTTCAAACACCTGCCAGTTTTTGACATTATCTGGTACATCAGGTCTATGTTTTATTTCAGCAGTGAATCAGTGATTGGGCTTAAATGGCAATTTGCAAGTGCTTGCAAAGGTTGCTAGACTATGGGCATGCAGATTTTGATTCCTTGGAATCTTGGTCAATTGCGATTCAAGAAAGGTGTTGAGAATTTCCATTGTAGCAGCTCTATATGACCTCAGCCTAAGATCATTCGTAATGAAGTTACCCTTTATTTGTTGAATGATGAGGTCAGAGTCTCCCAAAATTGATATATGAGCTTCACCTAAGTTTTTTATCACTTTGAGCCCTAAGAGGAGGGCTTCATACTCGGCCATGTTGTTAGTGCACCTGAAATTCAATCGAAATGCATGTCCCTCAGTGTGGTCATCCTTCACATTGTGTATCCAAACCCCTGCCCCTACTCCTAGCTTATTAACAGATCCATCAAACTCTAGATACCATAGGTTTGCTTGATTTGAACTGGTATTAGGAGCTTTTTCCATTTGCTCAGCAGGCATAGTTGGATTTACAGTCTCATGGGATTCTTTATGTGTGACTGTCAATTTATTGTTTTCCAAGATTTCTTGAATTTGAACTGTTGATTCTTTGTCTAGGAATTCATCCTGACTTAAAGTCACCATTTTTACATCAGTTTGGGTTTGAATCTCAGTGTTATATAAGATAAAAGAGTCCATGTCTGAATGCATAGAATAAATGGGAAAGTTTTGGAGTTTTTCTTGACTACTTACCACAAACTTCATCAAAGTTTCTCGGTATAGCCTTTTAGGCTGGCTAAAGATTGAGATAGTGGCATAAGACATGTCTAGTTGCAAAGATCCTTGTAGCTTGGCACCCCAAGATCTAGATAACAACATTCCATACTTGGGTGGAATATCAGCTACCACCACATCCATGAGAATTGTCTTGGATGGATATTGGACTAATGACACACATAGATCCTTGATTAAGCCTAGACACTGGACATGACTGGAATCAAAGGAAAACAAGTCTTTGTATGGCCTTATGATATCTAGGTCCAACTTCTCTATGACAGATTTAGGCATCAGATTATGTGAATCTCCTGAATCAAACATTGCATTGTGAAGCACCTTGTCATGGATGTTTAAACTTACATAGAAGGGAGGGACTCCTCCATAAACTGATTTACCATTTGCTTCAGGGCCAAATATAAGTTTTGGTTGATCATCAAGGATGTTTACTAAATCTTTGTTTTCTAAAATTTGTAATGATCTTCTGATTTGTTCCCTAAAAACTTCATGCCTATCCAATCCAGATAATGGGATGGACACTTTTAACTTACTTATTTTAGCCTCCATATTAAAGGGTCTTTCTGTTTGTATTTTGACATTTTGGGCAGCAAGGTTGTGTCTTTTAACTGAGTTTTCAACAACTGCCTATTTTACCGGAATGTTATGATGAACTAGAGTTACTTGCTCACCATCTTCCAAAGGTTCTTCTATAACTTCTCTGAGTGGAGAAACAGATGTAGGGTGTTGTTTTGATCTATCTTTGTCTGAAACATCTTCAACTGTTGGACTATTTGGATTGGAAGTTGATTTAGGGATGATTGGTACATGAGAGTCCTTGAGTTTAGTGTTGGTAGGTTGCTTGATTGTCTTGTGCTTGGGATCATCAAGGATATCTATTCTCCTACTTCTCAAGTTGTATTGCTTGTGGACTTCATACACAGTTGTTTCATACCCTTGCTTAAAATCAAAGGATTCCCCTGATTTCATTTGACACTGACTAAGAGTATGAGACTCTTGATCTTCTTGAGTTAGGAAAATTGGTTGGCCACTGTTGAGACCCATTAGGTTAATGTGGGGGTCCTTTGTTGGTTCACTAGATGTGGAGGCTTCTGCATAGTTTTCTTGGAAGGGAGGCCTTATGTTTTGGTCTGGACCAACTTTTCCTACATTGGGGTTTTGATTTTTTCTAAATTTTGGATTTCTTGGATTGTTGTTTGGTTGGCTTTCCCATGAAGATTTCCTCTCAATAGTTTCCACTCTATCTCCCAGCCTGTCCATGCCTTTAATAATTGCATCGATTTTCTGTTCAAAGGCAGAGGGTTCCTCCTTGAAGGTTGTTCTTCTTTCGGATCTAGCTCGATTTCGTTTGGAAATTAGATTAGCTTCAACACTCACAGCTATGCTCTACATATCTTCAAGGCTAGGAGGAGCTCTCTCCCTGAGCTGGTAAGCCATGGTCTGAGTCAAATACATCAGGGAATTTGATCAATGCTAAGTCTGGTGGTGGTCTAAGATTTATTGGAATAGCAAGGTATGTAATGTTGAATCTGGCACAATAATCTTGGACACTCTCTTGTGGGCCTCTTTTCAAGTTCTCATATTCAGTTAAGATGTATAAAGGGTCCTTTTTCTTCTCCCACCTTTTTAGGAAAGTTTGATAAAGGGCATCTGGATTAGCTATTGTGTTTGTAGGGAGTGACCTAAACCATGCCCTTACATCGCTAATTAAGCTCTGGACAAAAATTTCATCCTAACATCATGATCATCAATCTCATAGTTTTCAAAATAGTCTATCATCCTCTTGGCATGTTGTTGAGCAGTGTAAGTGCCTTTACCATCAAAGTAGGTAATTTTTCCCTGGTAATCCTGTGGCATAGCCCCTGGATTGGCAGGCAACTGCAGGGGAGCATATCTGTTGGCCATATTAGCTGGGAAAAGTGGGACAACTAGAGGCACATGGATAGCAGCTGAGATAAGTGTTGTGGATGGGTGGGTGGAAAAGAGATTTTGGAGTGATAAAGGTGAGCTGGAAGAAGCTACAGCAATAGGAAGAAGGGCTTGAGGTTTTGTTGTAGTAGGTTTAATTTGAATGGGTTTCTGCTGGGGTGTTTCAAGATTTGAATCAGCAGAACTCTCTTGATTTTCTAGTTTCCCAAGGCTCTTAGCAATCAGATTTGGATTGTCAAAAATAGCTGGAGGATTTGGGTCTGGGTTTGACCTTGTGTATCGAGTTTTCTTCTTTGGAGCTAGCTTCTAAGTATGCTTAGGTATTTTCTAGGAATATTTGTAGGATACAAGTTTTGACAATATCTTGAAGGAAGCTACTTAAATGTAGGAGGATTTGGGGCTTTCCTTCAGGGAGGTTTGAAATAAGGATGGCCAAACAAATCTTTGAGACAACTATTTAGAATCTAAGGCTAAACTGGAGTTGTACTGAAGTAGCTTTTATTTATTCTTGTGATTGCGCAGCAAAGACAGTTTCAAAGGCTGCCTGGCTGACTTCAGGCTCCATCTGTAGCTTTAGAGATTAGACAGTAGTAACAGACATTCATTCAGGTCCCCAGTGGAGTCACCAATGATGTTATCACTCAGGTTGTTCCCCAAAACTTGTGAGAAAAGGGAATACGGTCAAGGTAACCACTAGCCAATCTTTTAGATGCAATTTCTAGCCAAACTGCATCTAGAGATGGCTCTCTCTTTATATTTTAACTTTGTTTTTGAAGTTTTTATGCTAGCCATGATGTGTAGAGGTTTGTTTTAAGTTTGTTTGGATGGTGGTTTTAAACAGGGCTAGGATGCAAGTCTGAAAGAGATTATTCCATTGGGAAATGGAGTCTATGAAGATGGACTACTGAGTGTGTTTCTGTGATGATGGGCAATACTACAGAGCAAGATAATTTGTTTTGGAACAATATTGAAAGCTAATGATTGATGGGATGTAAGCCAGGGGGTAAAGGGAAGTCAAGAATCCTTTATCATGGTGGTGGAGGGAAGCTGCATGAATATTTTCAAGGAGCAGTGAAGAATTCCTTGGCAATTTTCAAAATGAAAGAATTAGTGGAAATAGAAGCATTTAAGAATTTATGTTTATGCTAGTTCTGAAGAAAACATAAATAACAGCAGGGATTGAACACAGAGTGTATTTAAACAAGTTCTGGGCTATTCTTTTTCCCTGTTGTTAATATTTATGGAACATATATGAAATTTGCAAACTTAGAAAACACAAAAACACAGTTTAGAATAACTTATTGAGCCAAAGAAAGACACAGGAATTCTGTAGCAGAGTCCAGAATCATCAAATCCACATTCAGAAGGTCCAGTAGTAATGCATTTCAACAACTTTTGTATTAATTAATATCAGAGTTACATCGCAGTCCAATAGGGGAATCACCAACCCCGAATACATTCCTTGGGGCAGTATTTATACAAAAAGAGAGTTTACAAAATATCTTGTGGATAAGATAAGAAGCAATAACTTCCTTCCACTACTCTGTCAGAGAAATAAATGCAGAAATAAAGGTAGGAGTTATTGTGGTTGTGCTGGCTGCTTTAACTGACAAGATATTTTAGACTTTTCACCCAGGAATTCAGCTGGTAGGTATGTCCTTAATTTTCCTTCCTGCATTGTTGTCCTGATCTTTTCACCTGCTCTTGATTCATCTTTAATGTGTCCTGATCCTCGCTTGAGCTCCTTCCTTCATATCTGCCACGTGTCTTGCTATTTGGCCAAGTGTACATAGGCAGAAGGATCCAAATTACCTAGGAAAAACTTCTAGCATACTCTGCCACCACTATTCTGTAGGCAACTGATGTCTTTGTATTTTTACAAGTATTTCATCAGCCTTAGTATACCTGTAAAAGTTAGGCTTGACTTCAAAAAGATGATTTATTTCATGTTCTATAAAAAACAAATTTTCCAATTTGTCATATAAATTTTGTCTGGAAGGAGGCCCTGTGTCTTCTGAGGTGCTGGATGATGCAGTGATCTGATTTGTTACATACATGTTTACCCTATGAGCATACTGTTGATGTGATAATAGTTTTTGATTGCTTGTTAGTAAACTGGGTAGACCCTTTTGCTGCAAGATTCTGAATTTCTCAGTGAAGACACTAATGTCCATCTGCATTTCTTGACACTTCCTTTCCAAAGTCTGTATCAAATTTCTCATTGTTAGCACCTTCTTCACTGTCAAAATGGTGTCTGTCCTATCCGAGATGTCCAAAGCTGCTAGCTATTCTTTAGTATTGGTATTCAAAAAATGGATGAGCCTATTGGCCTGCTCAGGCATATTTCTTAATGATGCCCTAGCCCTTTGAATTTTCTCTTGTGCCCTTTCTATTAATTCAATTTGTTCATAGATTGTCTAAATTGATAGCCATTGGTCAGTAATGGACTGGCCAATCTTGGTCCACAAAATCATTTTAATGTCTGCCAGATGTTTATGCAAGGTGAGATCCTTTTCCAATGATTTCACCTTGTTCTCCAGGGCCTTAACATCTCTGGTCTTCTCTGCCACTGTTATTTTGATTTGTCATAGCTCACTTCTAGCTTGGCTAGTCTTTCTTTTGCCTCTTTGAGCTTTGACATTTGAGCTTCTAGCTCTTTAACTGCCTTCATCATTTCTTCCATCCTTATACTGGTCTCAGGATCTGTTGTTGCTGTTGTTGTAGCATCTGTAGTTGTTGTACCTATTGTTGATGCTGGCTCAGTGGGAGGGATTGTTGCTGTGTCTGTGGGGGGAGCAGAGACAATTGTTGGAGCTGTTTCAGGTGGCTGGGAGGTCGACTCTCCCTGCTTAGTTTGCAATGCTTTCTCCAACTCTTGCTCTGTCTACATTAGCCTTTGATTCATTCTCATCATTAATTCCATTACATCCTCTTCTGCTTTTTCTTGTGCTAGTTCTGTTGTTTGTGGATGCATGGTGACAGGTAGCTTCAATTGCTTTCTAAGGGCAACAATATCTTCCTCCTTATTTTTGATCAATGCTTTGATGCCCTTGGTGTGCTTGGGATCATGTCCCAACTCAATAATTATTTCTTCCAGAGTCTTTATTCGGTTGTCTTTGGTTAGAGAAGAGATCTTCTCCAAATCCAATTGAGCAGATGTATTACTCAATGACTCTTTTAATTGGTGGGCCAACATTGCCTTTTCTGCCAGTGTAGCATAGACCATTTCACCCATTTGTTTGTGCAATTCTATTTGGTCCATTGGGTGTATGTCTTTGGCAAGGACCTCTAGATTGGTCCTTATGTAGTCAGCTGCAGACTATGGCTGCTGAACCTTGGGCTTGAAATGACTTAAGATCATTTTCTCCTCCTTGATGTCATAGGCTGACATTAGTCTATGCTGTTTGGAGGGTGTCATCTTAAGAAATTGATCATACAACTGAATTCTTAATGACTCATTTTGAGCTTTAATCTCCATAAATGATTGTTTGATGTCTGATCGTTTCTTGGCTTGTGACCTTAAGGAGGAGACTTCCATTACATGTTGCCTCTCCCCTTCTTGCCTGTGAGAGCTAGCAGAAGTATGTTGGCTGATGGCCCTCTCTCCTCTTGTGCTTTCAGTGATGTCTTCCACAATTTCCTCTTCAGGAGGATCTACCCTTTGCCTCTTGGCCTCTTGCTGTTCTGTTGACCCACTTGCAAGTGTGGTCTCTTCTCGGTCTCTTTTCTTACTTCTCTCCTCAGGAAGAGGAGTTTGCAGTGTTGGCACTTCTGGTGCTTGTGTCTGTAGTGAAGGGGCTTTCCCTTGACTGTGTTCTTTTGAGGTAGTTGGTTGTTCTTCCATTGTTTCTTGCTTTGTAACTACCAACTCCTTACCCTTTGTTGTCCCTGTTGTCGGTGTAGACCTTTCCTAGGCAACCTGCTGTGCAGTTGTAGCAGTTGATGAGCTTTCCCCGGTTTGTTTTGGTATTTTGAAAGACACCTACCCAAAAGAATCTAAGTCAAGAGTTTTTTCCAAATTTTTCATGGTTTGTTCCATTTTCTCTTCCTCAGTTAACTCTTCAACTAGTGTGCCCTCCACCCACTCATCTTGGTTGGCAAACTTTTCTATGTCAGGGAAGTTGCAATGTTCATAGGGTGCCAACCTATATTTTACCCTTCTTGCATTGATAAAGCCATATGGGTCATAGGGTACCCACTAAAAGCTTCTCTTGAGTCTGAGTGTTTGACCCAATATTTCATCAACATCCTTCCATCCCTCTTTCTTGTTCATAACAAAGGGGCCTATTTGGTCTTTGAGTTTCAAACGGGCCTTTTTCTTTGTGCTATGGAAGTGACTTAGATTTGAATTGATGAATTGCCTAAAATATTCCAAGGCAAACAGTCTCATTGGCACATATCTGGGCAGCCTGTACGGGCATAGCTCACAACCATATATCCTCAGAATAGTGTGATTCTGGTAAAAGTACCAGTCACCTATTTTATAGTTTTTGGAGAGTTGTAGTATCTTTTGCATATCATGTGTCAGTCTAGGAGGAGGATTTCTCATCGGGAGAGAAGAGACTGGGTATACAAATAAATCAATAAACTCACAAGAAGAGTAGGGAGAGCTGTGGACTTCATGAAAGATTGGGGTCCAAAAAATCACAGACCTCCTTTCCCCTTTATGGTCCAATTTTCTAATGGGGAATTGGAAGATATCTGGCTGGTAATATAAGAATAGATGATAGATATAGGATGAATATTTAAAGATTCCCTCCCTATCTAGCCTCAACAATTGGTCATGTATCTTGTTGGCAATAAATTTGGCATAGTTGTATTTGACAGCAGGGGGCTGCCCTGGGGTAAAGATAGACATCATAACTAGTATGGTTTCATCAATATGCTCACTTGTCTTGAACCCCAAAACGAAAGATATCATATCAACAACTAATCTACCCACTTCAGTGAAAGAGGCATAGTGAAAAGGAGGTGGCTCCTTAGGTTGGCGATCTGCTCTCATGAACACTTTGGCAATTCTGGTTATCTCTGAGCTGGAGAGTTTGGGACCTTCATCCAGCAAGAACTTCATGGTAAGAGGAAACTGGAGGTGGGTTGGTTTGAAGTTCAGCGTCTAATTTATAGAGTCAGGAGTAATATGAAAAAGGGTAGTCCCAGATGGACTCTTAACTGCCATGTTTGTTGGCTCATAGTTCTCAAAACAAAGGTGAATGATCTCAAGGAATATATTCACAAAGGGGAGATAGTATCTAGGTAGATTTGATTCCCAAATGCCATAGACATCATTTTGATTTAAGTAACTATTTCTAAGCTCACAGACTGCTTGCAGATGGTTTTGGTAGCCTACTAGGTCTTGGATTAGATAGTCTCTATCAGCCAAGGGAAAATGTTCCAACTCTTTATGGGGTGCATTAAGGGGAGTGATGTTCAAGGCCACTGGACCCTCCATGGCTAAGCTCTGTTGCCTTTAAAATTGGAAATTTTGGCTCTGTGCAAGAAAAATGGGTGAAACAATGGCTCTGTGGATTTCTCCGGGATTTTCACCGTTGAAACTGGTTTGTTGATTTTAATTTAGCTTTGTGGATTGAAGTTAGCTGGAGAAACAAGACTTATGGGGTTCTTTGGCATAATGGACTATAATTATGGGCAAAAGGCAGCTTTTGGGGTTTCTTGGAGAGTTTACAGGGCCAGACGAGCTCAATTTTAGCTCACTGTGCAACTTTGTGGTGAATTTAGCAAGACAAAGGTTCTGGGGTAATTTGGGTAGCAACATAGTGCTTATTTTTCAAATTTATAGGCGTTGTGGGAAATTTTATAATGAAATCCAATAAAAATAGGTTCGGGCGCAATTGGTTGTAAATACTTGTTTTCTTTGTGGAATGACCGATTTGCAGGTGACCAGGTGGGCCGAGGGGCCGAGCTGTGTAGTAAAATTGCTAGTTGGCGGAATTGAATGACGAAAATAGTCTTTTGCACGTAAATTCGCATGCACAGGTCACTTGGAGAAAACTAAGGTAAATGGGTAAAAACAATGTTTTCACCCCTTTTACCCCGAAATTTTGACTTTGGCAGGTTTGGGGCGCTTTTTTATGATGACGTCATTTTGTCGTGTAGAGGGGTACGGATGCTGACATGGTAGGTGACATGGCATGTGACATGGTGGGTGACATGGCAAGTGACATCAGAAAATAGGCAGGTGGCAAGGTGGTTGACAACATTAGGTGACATGGGCATGACGTCAGCAGGGAGGCGGGCGGGTGGTAAGTATTTTGGGGGGAAGTGGTTTCTGGGGAGGGGGCTCCGAACACGCCGGGCGCTTGACACGCATCTTCGATACGACAAAAATACTTCCAATCCCCTCGACACTATTGTTTGGCATGTTGGGGCTTCCGATATCGCCGACCATTGTCGGATCTAGCAGTGCCAATCAGACGGTTGGCGGGTGATGGAGGTGGCGGTAGGTTAGCAGCGGGGAACCGCTTTAATTTTTCACAGTTTGTAATGTTTTTGGTGTATTTCGGACTTTGGATATATTTCCTTAAGAATAAATATGAATTCTTTGACAGGTTTAAAGAATTTAAGGCTTTGGTGGAAAACCAGACAGAGAAGAAGATAAAGGTGTTGAGGACAGATAATGGTGGAGAGTTTTGCAGTAAGGAATTTTAAGAATTTTGTGATAACTGTGGTATAGAATGGTAGAAGACTAATCCATATACACCTCAGCTAAATGGATTTGCAGAAAGAATGAACAAACGTTGATGGAAAGGGCAAGAAGCATGCTCAGTGGTGGTGGGTTAGGACACGAATTTTGGGCAGAGGCAGTGGAGGCAGCATGTTACCTGGTCAACAGATCATCTTCATCAGCGTTGGAGGATAAGACTCCATAAGAGGTATGGACTGGTAAGAAACCCTCTCTTTCACATCTGAGGGTATTTGGATGTGATGCATATGTACATGCTCCAAAGGATAAATGAACCAAGTTGGATATTAAATCTAAAAAGTGCATCTTTATTGGGTATAGGATGGTTTAAAGGGTTATAAACTTTGGAACCCAGTAACAAGGAAGGTTGTGTACAGCTGAGATGTAGTGTTCATAGAGGTGAAAGATGTTATTAAACATGAAGTCCAACCAAAGGAACCTGAGAAGATAAAGTTTGATCTAAAGGAGGAAGAATCATACTCTACAGCAGAGGAGGAATCAGAAAATGAACAGCGACAAACTCTAGGTGTGAGAAGATCAGTTCAAGAAAGAAGGCAGCCAGAAAGTTATAGTGCATCTACTTTCTGTTCAAATTTTGCTTTATCTATTACTGATGGTGATCCCAGAACTATGAAGGAAGTAGTAGATTTAGAGGATGGAAAACTCTGGAAAGAGGCCATGGTTGATGAAATGGCATCTTTACACAAAAATGAGGCTTGGGATCTGGTGGAGTTGTCGGCTGGAAGGAAATCCATTGGTAGCAAATGGGTGTTCAAGAAGAAGACAAATGCAAAAGGAAAGGTGGAGAAATACAAAGCTCGGTTGGTAGCAAAAGGTTATTCCCAGGTGCTGAGAATTGATTTTGGTGATATTTTCTCTCTTGTTGCCAATGTAACTTCTATTAGATTACTTTTATCTATTACTGCTGCTTTTGATTTTGAGGTAGAACAGATGGATGTGAAGACAACATTTCTTCACGGGATCTAGAAGAGGAGATCTACATGAAGCAACCTAAAGGCTTTGCGATGAAGGCTAAGAAAGAATTGGTATGCAAGTTAAAGAAGTCTCTATATGGGTTAAAATAGTCACCAAGGATGTGGTATCAGAAATTTGATACATTTATACGGGGACTTGGTTCACCAGAAGCAAAGTAGATCACTGTGTGTATTTTAAATTAATTGGTGACTGTGTTATTTATCTAGTCTTGTATGTGGATGATATGTTGCTGGTTGGAAATGACAAAGAAATTATCCAGGATTTGAAGACCCAGTTGTCCTCCAAATTCGACATGAAAGATCTTGGTGCTGCAAACTATATTTTGGGCATGGAAATTAAAAGATATCAGGCAAAGAGGAAGCTTTGGTTAAACCAGAGGATGTACATCGAGACAATATTGAAGAGGTTTAATATGCAGGATAGTAAACCGGTGAAGGTTCCTATTCCTATAGGTGTAAAGTTATCTGTTGAAAAGTGTCCCAAGACACAAGAAGAGGAAGAGGATATGTCCCATGTTCCATATGCAAGTGCAGTCAGTAGCCTAATGTATGCGATGGTCTATACTAAACCAAACATTGCACATGCAATGGGAGTATTGAGTAGGTTTATGTCAAAACCAGGGAAGGAGCATTGCACAGTAGTGAAGCGGGTTCTTAGGTATTTGCATGGCACTAGTGATTATGGTTTGTGCTACCAAGGAAGACCAGGATTGGACAGAGTTTTGGATATGCATGGCTTTGTTGATGCGGACTGGGTTGGAGATCTGGATCAAATAAGATCTACAAGTGGGTATGTGTTTAAATTATTTGGAGGTGCAGTCAATTGGATTAGTAAGAAACAATCTGTAGTGGCACTATCAACTACAAAGGCAGAATATATGGCAGCTACTCATGTAAGCAAGGAAGCAATTTGGTTGCAAAGATTGTGTTCAAGTATGGGGTTAGTACATGGAGCCATAAGGATAGACTGTGACAGCCAAAGTGAAATTTTCTTGGCAAAGAACCCTGCATATCATTCAAAGACAAAGCACATTGATGTTCAGTATCACTTTGTGAGGGATATGATAGAAGACAAAAAGGTGTTGCTGGTAAAGGTGGACACTTTGAATAATACTATAGATGCAATGACAAAATCTATGAACTCTAAAAAGTTCTCTTGGTGTAGAGAAACAATGGGCATTGCAAGGCTGGATAAATGACTAACCTCTCTTGTGGCCCCTTGTTGAAAGAAAATAACAAGTGGGAGAATTTTGGGTTGTGTTATATTCTTTCCATGACTAGCCCACATAGTTAACTGGGGGGTTAGAAGGGGGACGGAGCCCCCCCTTCGATGCACCTATTGCATAGCGGGGGGAGTCACAGGGGGTTTGAGGTTTGCAAGTAACCCCAAAATTTTGGTTTTGGACCCTATGTTAGGTTGGGCGGACCTACCTATGGTTTTGGATGCGATGGTTTTCGATCCATGGTTTTGGATGCGATGGTTTTTAGTCCATGGTATTGGATGCTTTAGCATGAATAAATATGTATTGTAACATTGAAAGGAACATAATGAAAAATCAAGCTGGTAATCCCGGTTTTTGGATCCAGGGGAAAGTCTATGTGTATATGTGTTTTATGTGTTATTCTCTCCCATTGTTTATTTTTTGTGTTTCTAGAATTCATATGCTGGTAACTTTTGTACAGGGTTAAAACCTACATTCATTGCATATACTGTGCTAACACTATTGAGATAAAAAGACTTACCTCAGGTTGACAACTAATGTAGGGATTGAGATTGCCTGTAAAAAGACATCTTAGTGACCCAACATTTTGGTGTCGTTTCCGGGGAGATTGTTTCAAGTTTAATTTTGCTATGAAATAATTGGGTTTTAAAAACGGAAGGTAAGAACCTGCGTACTTAGCAATTAAAGTTCTTGCTTACCTGCCCTCTTTTCAGCAAAATCTTAGAGGTTAAATAGGAATTTATTTTTATGAATAACTGAGAATAGAAAAATAGAAAAAGAGCAGAATCCTCCACCAAAACTGACAAAGCTCAAAGGATCGGTGAGCCTTAGGAGAATGACCTTTATAGATAAAATCATAAGAAGAGTAGAGTCTCAAGCATCAGTAGGGTTCCAGGCTATACCTAGAAAAAGTTATACTATTATCCCTCAAGCAGCAGGCTCACCATTTGTAGCTTATGCTGAGATTCAAAGCCAAGTAGGAGGATTAAAATAAAGTCTTCAAGCTACAATAAGTTTACATTTTGATCCTCTACAACAGGGAAAATCTTGTAACTTGAGAGAAGGAAAAGGAGAACTAGTGGGACTGCTAAGGCAGAACCACAATTATCTAAACAAGGATCTCCTGAGATCCCAGACCTAGGTAGTGCTACAAAGCCAGCTCGGGTTGCTAACTCTCTACTTACTCAAGAAGCACCCCTTGAAGTCCCTGAAGATTATTGGCACATCTTTGACCAAATGGCAGATCAACCACCTCAAGTTCAAACCTCGACATTAGAGTACCCCATAGTCAACCAAGTAGGCAATTCCCCCATGAAGGCTATTCCTCTGCAGAGCATCCCAACTTTCCATGGGATGATCAAAAAGGATCTTGATGCTTTCCTGTTTGAGTTTGATGTCCTTTGTAGAGGGTATGACTATACCATCGACCCACAAAATCTAAAACTATGCCCTTCCACTCTGAAATGAGCAACCTTAAGATGGTTTATGGGTCTAGGTGGGCAAACTATTAATTCTTGGGATGATATGAGAACCTCCTTCCTCAAAAGATACCAAGACTTTTGTAAAACTAGGGAACTGAAAGATGAGATTTTTAAGATGACTACAAAAGATAATCAAACACTGGAAGAATATGTAGAATGATTTAATTATAATTTGCAGAGGTCTCCACACACTTCCCTACCAAAAGAATTCCTAAGAGTTATCTTAATTAATGGAATGGAAGAGTAATGGGTAGAAACTCTAAACTTAATGGGAAAAGGAGATATTTCTCAGGAAGATTATGATGAAATTATTCATTTGTGTGTTAGGTGTTTGCAAGGAAGCACAAGAATAGGAGCATGAAGCCTAATCTAGGTGGATATTGGTGGCCACCCACCAAGTCCACTTGGACCCTCACCATTTTTTCTTTCATATTTTCAGTTTCCTTAATTGTAGCATAGTTTACTATTTTTAGTAGTTTTTTGGGTCCTGAACTTCTAGAGCCGTTTTGAGGCCCTAAACAACGTTTTTTTGGGAAAACTAGGAGCAACATGGGTCCATGGACCGATGTTATTGTTCCCAAAGTTTTAGTTCTCAAATAGATATTTATAACGAGATATTGCGCGTGTCAAATGGAGATCGTATGCCAAAGGTACGACCCCGGGAAGTTGATGTACCAATTTACCCAAATGGGGCCCACAGTTTGGCGTTTCATCTTCTAGGGTTAGGTTTCTGGATGTTTACAGTTTTTAATTGTTTCTCAACAATAAATAGACCTTTGAGCCTCATTGTAACACAGTTCTGAGGCATGTAGCCACCACATCTCTTCTCAAAGATAAGCTACCATCGCCCTAGCTAGTTTATTTCTGTTTCTGTTTGTAAGCATATTTTAGTATCTTATAGTAATGAAATGAAGTATTATTTCTACTATATTTCTATATGTATGGTTATATCTGTAAGTTGTTGCATTCCTGTTTAAATTAGGATCAGTGGTATCAGAGCGGTCTACTCTTTCTTTGTCTTTCTTTGCAGGTCCCCAATGAGGTCAGGATATAAGGAGTTAGGGCTTGAACTGGTCGAACCTTTGCATGACCAGCCTTGCAAATCCCAATGGCCTCCCATGGCGGATGAAAAGAAATATGAGGGGGCAGGAGATTCTATCAAAATCTTGCTCGAAGAGGCCCTCGAGTGACAAAGGAACGTGATGATGGACAACTCTTACTAGATCCTTCAGCGGCTACCCAGGGGTGACACATCTACTTCCAGTAGCTACTCTGGAAGTGCCACACCCTTTAAGGTACAAGTTAAATTTGACATTCCCATATTTGAGAGTTAGATAGATGCAAACTCCCTAGATAAATGGTTAACTCTGCTAGAAGGGTATTTTTCTGTTCATGATTTTTCCTACCGAGAAAAGAATACTTTCACTCTTCTCAAAGCCGCCACCCACGTCAAGGACTAGTGGGAAACCTACTGCAACCAGAAGGATGAAAGTACGGCCTCACTATTTTCAGCCACACCCACTTGGAATTCATTATGGACTACGATCAAGGAGCAATACTACCCTATCGGAAGCTATGAGGACCATACATAAAGTGGACCATGTTGCGGCAAGGAAGGGACCAAGACATCTTAGAGTTTACCAATATTTTCCATACCCTTCGCATAAAGTTGGGTATCAAGGATTCGAGGCAGCATTTGGTACTCAAATACCGCGACTGCCTGCACAGGTACATCCAGGAAGAAATAGAATTCCTGAACATCTCCTCGCTCGGCACGGCATACCGATATGCTGTCAAGATCGAGAAAAATTTTAGATAGAAGAAGCGAGACTTTGGATCTGTGAATCCAAAGTAAGGGAAAGGTGCCCCCAAACCACAGAACAAAGGACAAAGCCAAAGTGGGAAGGCCCAAGAAAACCCACCAAAGCTACAAGAAAAGAACAGCGCCGTGAAGCCGAGAAAGGACATGGAAAGTGGTGTGAGTTCCATAAGAGCTCCACTCACAACACAGGTGAGTGTCGGCCAAGCAGTCACTAGTGTCTGATCTAAAGGTTTCAGAATTAGATGCATGTTCTGACTCTGAGTCAAAACCTAACAAGGGGAATGACAAAGGGAAGAAGATTATCGATGCGGAGCCCAACGCCACCGTTGCCACCACGAAGATCCAGAAGGAGGAACCCAAAGATCTAGAGGAGGAGGAGCATCTCTTCCACTCCTATATGTGGGTAAAGGGCTCCCTGATACAATTCATTGTCAATAGTGGGAGCCAAAAGAACCTCATTTCGGTAGAGGTCGTGAAGCGGTTGGGCTTATCGACCATAGCACATCCATAACCATACACCATCGGGTGGCTTCACCAAGAACGGGATCTTTGCGTGAGCTAGCAGTGTCACCTTCCATACAACATCAAGCCCTTCATGGATGAGGTATTGTGTGATGTTTCTCCCCTTCATGTTTGTGATGTATTATTAGGGCAACCATACTTGTGGAAGTGTCATGCTGTGTATGAATCAAGGCCCCACATGATTATTGTTACTTTGGGAAATAAGTTGTAGAGGATACTGGAGGTAGCAACACCTACCACCATCTGTTTGGTTACTGCAAAACAATGCATTAAGCTTATTTCCAAAACCGGGAAATTTATTTTCCTGATGATACACCCTTAAGGAAAGAAGAAGACAGTGCCACAACCTCCAAACATGGCCCCTCTGAACGACAACTACAGATGGACAAGGTCGTGGAGGAGTATGAGGACATCTTCACCTCCCCCGCAGGGGTTCCTCTCCATTGTCAGGTCAAGCACTCTATCGATCTGATCCCAGGTGCACTGCTACCCAATGGACCAATCTATCGGTGCTCTGTTCTAGAGAACGATGAAATCAAGAGGCAAATTCAAGAGCTGTTGTAGAAAGGTCATATCTGTCCTAGTTCATCGCCCTGTGGGAGCTCGATTGTGTTGGTAATAAAGAAGGATGGAACTTGGAGACTCTGTATTCACTATCGGGCGTTGAACAAGATCACTGTCTATAATAGGTACTCAATCCCACAGATTGATGACCTCCTAGACCAACTGAATGAAGCAAAATATTTCAACAAGATCGATTTGAAGTCAAAATATCACCAGGTACCAATCGAACCCTCTGATGTGTGGAAGACTAACTTCAAAGCCAAGGAGGGCCTTTTCAAATGGTTGGTTATGCCTTTCAAAATGACGAATACTCCTGCAACCTTCATGAGGCTAATGGATGACATCTTGTGACTATTCACCAACTCATTTGTAGTGGTATACTTGGATGGCATCTTGATCTTCAGCCAGAGTTGGGAAGACCACCACCACCACATCCAACAGGTTCTCCAAACACTGCGGCGACACAAGTTATGTTCCAATTTGGAGAAATACACTTTTAGTGTGACCCAGGTTCAGTATCTAGGACACATTATCGATGAATGGGGGGTGCATGTGGATCCATCCAAGATCCATGTCATTCGGGATTGGCCATATCCAACCACTCTGACAGAGCTCCACAGCTTTCTAGGTCTTTCCAACTTCTACCGTAGGTTCGTGTTGGGATTTTCTCATATCACTTGGCCCTTGAGTCAAGTCACCAAGGGAGGAGCGAAAGAAAAATTCTTTTGGTCGGACTCTCAATAGAAGGCATTCATAGAGTTGAAATATCGCCTCTACTTGGCACTAGTGCTCGCGTTACCAGACTTGCAACAACCATTTGAGGTCAAGACAAATGGCTATGACTATGCTATTGGGGCAATCCTTACTTAACATGGGCATCCAATGGCATATCATAGTGAGACACTTTTAGACACAGTCTGGAAGTATCCCACTTATAACAAAGAGATTTATTCCATTGTGTAGGCCTTCTAACAATTGAAGCATTACATTTTGGGGAAGGAAACGGTCATCCACACAAACCACCAACCCTTGTAGTTCATATAGACCCAAAGGAAATTGCAGAATGATCGCCATCAGAAGTCGTCCACATACCTACAACAGTTCCATTTGATAATAAAGTATAAGAATGGCAACACCAATAATGTTGCAAATTGCCTCAATCGATCATTGATCATGGCGTTAACCACTGTGCTCAACTCTTGTGGGCATGAGACTTCAAATTGGCCACTTCTCTATAGAAGCGACCTAGCATTTGGCCATGTATACTAGACACTCTTGGAGGGTCAGCATGCTCTAGATTTTTACCTTTAAGATGCCCTGTTATGCCACCTAGGTCACCTTTTTGTTCCTTCAAGCAAGCGTTCCAAGATGATTTGGGAAGCACGCTACATTCGGGCTACTAGCTATTTCGGGCTCACAAAAACGGTGGTAGTACTGCAGAAGTATTTCTATTGGCCGAATCTTTGATAGGATGTTGGGAAGTACATTAGATCATGAACTGCCTGTGCCATTACCAAACCAACCATCAAGAAGCAAGGCCTCTATACCCTACTGCCTACCCCTAGTCGGCCTTGGGAATCCATCTCCATGGATTACATGTTGGGCCTTCCTTCTACTAAGCATGGAAACGACTATGTTTTTGTGGTCGTCAACAAGTTCTCGAAGATGGCCATTATGGCGACCTACAAGAAGAATATCATAGTAGAAGCCACTGCTAGACTCTTATTTGAACAAGTGTGGGTACACTTTGGGATCCCAAAGTCTATCATCTCAGATTAGGACAGTAGGTTCCTCAGTACATTTTGGTCCAGTCTCTCGTCGATGTTGGACACAAAACTCACTAATTCCACAACCTTCCATCCTCAAACTGATGGCCATATAGAGGTTGTCAACAGGATGATCATACAAATTATACGCATGTACAACTCAAAGCATTCACACACATGGGATGAGAGCCTCCCCTATGTTCAGCACAGCTACAACCGGGCTCTCCACATCTCGACTGGCCACAACCGTTTTTAGGTGGGTGTTGAGAATAACAACAAGAAATGCTAAAAATAGAAATTCTAAAAATAGCATTCAGAATATTCCAATTTTAATTTGTCCTTGAATTAAAATTGAGAATTAAAATTTGAATTTAGTCTCACCAGCTGCTTGGAAAATAATTAATTAATTCATCTTGAGTTAATTAGTTGGAGAAATTCAAGCTAGAAGTCTTTGTGAAGTCATGCAATAGTTATCCCTTAAGTTAAGGAGATTATCCCTTAATTAAGGAGATAAGGATGAGTTGTATTTGAGTTGTGATTAGTTAGCTCAGTTAGCTAAGTTAAATCCAGTTAGATTAGTTCCAAATAGTTTGAGGAACTAATTGCGAGTTCAGTCAGTTAATGCATGCATGCATCAAACTAGTGTACTCCAGATAACTAAAGATTCTCTGATAAATAACTCATGCATGTATATTCAGAGAAAGACCCAGTTGAGATTAAAGACAGGGACATTGTACTATAATTTGGAGTAATTTTCCTATAAAGGAAACTCATCCATGCAGAAGGAATAAGGTTCCTTGAGGATTGCACAATTTTATAGGGTGTGAGATCAATGTGAGTGATCAGTGTTACACTTGGTAATAGTAGGATCACCTAAGAGAAATTGCAAAAGGAAATAGGAGGCTTGGAGGGCTGAGGAGAAGGTTTGTGAGAAGCCTTGTTTGCCTATGAGAATCTAGAGGATTCTATTGAGAGTTGGCTAGTTGTGAGAGCTAAAGAATTATGTAATCTTGATCTATTTCCACCTTGTATGATAATAAAGATAGCGGGGTTTTTAGCTGAGGCTTTCCCCAGAGTATTCTTCTATGTTTCACGTGTATTGATTCTTCTTCTTTGTTATATGTGTTCTTCTTGATCTTGCTCAAATGTAACAAGCTTCCGCAAGTTTGATTGTAGAAGTAGATTAAAGTATTTTGCTTTAGTATATTGCATTATCAGGTTAATCTATAGTCAGAATTTCTACATGGTATCAAAGAAAAGGTTATCATAGCTATGAACAGTATGTTGAGAAGATAATTCAAAGTTTGAAGTTCAAGGTGGTAGGTACAAATTGAATTCATCTCATACTTCAGGTTGGTCAGTGGCATTATGGCTTGAGACTCGAGTATGTCTTGGATGGCAGCTCGAATTACATAGCATGGAAAGATCACATGGATGTTGTATTAGAAGACAACGGCTTGAAGGATTTCATTGATCGAGAAATCCCAAAGCCAACTTCAGCTAATGCACAAGAGTTGGTTGAGTGAGTGTGTGGCGAGGGAGAGACAGATCATCCTTGAGGGAGTTCAATACCATATTGTCTTGAGTCTCCATGGGAAGGATACTCCTTATTCAATGTGGAAGACATTGACAAACCTCTACCAGAACAGTAGCGACCAGAGGAAACTGGCACTCAAGGATAAGCTTCGGAGAATCAAGATGGAGAATGGCGATACTATTTCCACAAATCTGAACAATCTCACCACTTGCAGAGATGAGCTTAGCATTGTGGGAATAACTACTATTGATGATGATATGGTGAGCCTTGCTCTCCTTGGGCTTCCAAAGAGCTAGAATAGCTACCAAGACTTTGTGAATGGAAGGGAGAAACTACTAGATTGGGAACGACTGTGGTCAGATCTCATGCAGGAGGATATCAGGAGGAGCATGTGAGATGGTTCTTCATCCAAGGATGATGACGAAAATCTGGCCTTAGCAAGTAAGGGAAGGAAAGGGAAGGGGAGGGATTCTCATTCCAAATCAAATTCTTATCATGAAGGGAAGAAGGTTGACAAGTCTAAACTGATATGCTTTAATTGTCATGAGATGGGGCATTATGCGACTAATTTCCCATTGAATAAGTCCAATAAGGGATCCTTGGAAGGATCGAAAGGTGAGGCATTAGCTTCTCAATTCGAAATGGACTTTACTCTCATTGCATGCATGGTGTCATCAATGATGGGTAGTGGTTGGTTTCTTGACAGTGAAGCCTCATTCCACATGACCGGCGATAAAATTTATTCAATACCTTAGAGGAGAAATACCCCAAGATGCGCATAGAGATGGGTATTGATGAAAGGTATAGTGTTTCAGGAGTGGGCATAGTTGCTTTTCACAGGGAGCATGGAGCTCTTATCACCTTGACAAATGTGAAGTATGTGCCTAGACTGAAGAAGAGCTTGGTATTGATCACGATGTTGGAGGACAATGGCTATGATGTTTTTTGTAAGGGAAAGGTTTTCCTTAGACACATCACCACAGGACAAGTGAAATAGATCAGTTCATGAGTTAAGAACCTGTATTCTCTTGAGGTTCAAGATGCATACAAAGCCTTGAGGAGAAAGGAAAATGTTAGAGACTTGGTGGTTGAGAGGGAGAGTAAATTACCTCTCAACATACAACCCTAGAAGAAGTCTCAAACAATTGTGGAGGAGCCAAAATTGGAGATGTTGACAGGAGACTGAGTGGAGGCATCCACTCATGCAGAAACCTCCAGTAGGGGGAAATTTCGAGCCAACTCAGCAAAGGGATCACATGCAGCCATGCCTCCAGGTGTGAGGTGGGGCGATGTGAAGTGATAGTCTTAAGAAGGTTGAAATTGATTGAGAGGTTTTATCTCATGGATCGTGCCTTGCTACAAGAGCCCAAAGTACATAGTAGTGGGAGGAATCACTAGGATTGATGCAGTCATAGATCAAAGTGACAGAGGCTAGAGTAGTCAGATACTGAAGAGTGCAGATAAGGGTTGAAAATGGTGTAGAAAGGCAGAGTCAGCAGAAGCGCAGAGTTTTTCAGTTGACAGAGGCAATAACAGTCAGAGACTTTGATGACAGATGCATCATACTAATTCAGGTTGGATATTTTTTCTTTCTGGAGTTGCTGGAGCAACAACACTAGGGAGAAGTGTTGCATGCAGAACATTCAAAAGGTTCAGGATCGGGATCAAGTTGGATTCCTTTCTTGTTGAGAGGGAGTGTTGAGAATAGGAACAAGAAATGCTAAAAATAGCATTTAGAATATTCCAATTTTAATTTGTCCTTGAATTAAAATTGAGAATTAAAATTCGAATTTAGTCTCACCAGTTGCTTGGAAAATAATTAATTAATTCATATTGAGTTAATTAGTTCGATAAATTCAAGCTAGAAGTCTTTGTGAATTCATGTAACATTTATCCCTTAAGTTAAGGAGATTATCCCTTAATTAAGGAGATAAGGATGAGTTGTATTTTAGTTTTAATTAGTTACCTCAGTTAACTGAGTTAATTCTAGTTAGGTTAGTTCCAAACAGTTTGAGTAACTAATTGTGAGTTCAGTCAGTTAATGCATGCATGCATCAAACTAGTGTACTCTAGATAATTGAAGATTCTCTGATAAATAACTCATGCATGTCTACTAAGAGAAAGACCCAGGTTAGATTAAAGACAGGGACCATGTACTATCAGTTGGAGGAATTTTCCTATAAAGGAAACCCATCCATGCATAAGTAATAAGGTTCCTTGAGGATTGTGCAATTTTATAAGGTGTGAGATTAGTGTTACACTTGGTAACAGTAGGATCACCCAAGAGAAACTGCGCAAGGAAATAGGAGGCTTGGAGGGCTGAGGAGAAGGTCTGTGAGAAGCCTTGTTTCCCTGTGAACATCCAGGAGGATTGTTCTGAGAGCTGGCTAGCTGTGAGAGCTCAAGCTTTGTGTAATCTTGATATATTTCCACCTTGTATGATAATATAGATAGCGGGGTTTTTAGCTGAGGCTTTCCCCACAATATTCTTCTGTGTTTCATGTGTATTGATTCTTCTTCTCTGTTATATGTGTTCTGCTTAATATTGGTCAAATATATTAAGTTTACGCAAGTTTGATTGTAGAAATATATTAAAGTATTTGCTTTATTATATTGCATTATCAGTTTAATCTATAGTCATAATTTCTATAGTGGGCTTGGGATTCCAGCCACTATGTCCCTGAGATGTAGCCATGCCATTTGCAGCTACTCACGTAGATTCATCTCATGTCCAGTCCAAAACAGATAAGGAAAAAAAATTTATTGAGCACATCCAACATATTTTCCAATAGGTCCATGACATTCTAGAGAAATCAAATTCCAAGTACAAGCAGCGACACAAGTTTCAGGTGGGCGACAAAGTCTAGTTGCATTTGCAAAAGAAAAGCCTTACCGAAGCCTATCGGAAACTCAAACCACTCTGCTATGGTCCTTAAACCATTACCAAGGTTGTGGGAGACAATGCATTTGAGCTCAGCATTCCCCATTTCATTGGCCTGCACCAAGTGTTCAATGTGGACCACCTTCGGCCATACTTTCCACCATTACCAAACACATCCGACATTGTAGAACAATTCACACCCACAGAGTTAAATCCAGATTTTATGGAACAAATTGCAACTAATCAAATCATGGACACACATATCAGGCACACTCGCCAATAGAATATCCAACTGTATCGAGTTGTCAAAGCAGGCCAACTCCTTCACCAAGGCAACTGGCTCACCACGGACCAAGTTCAGAGTAAGTTTCCTCATCTCATGGAGGAACTCAACACAATGGGGACCATTGCTTCCTAAGGGAGGAGGAATGATCCAGGTGGATATTGGTGGCCACCCGCCAAGTCTAGTTGGACTCCCACAATTGTTTCTTTCATCTTTTCAGTTTCCTTAATTGTAGCACAATTTACTATTTTTAGCAGTTTTTCAGGTCCTGAAATTCCGGAGCCATATTGAGACCGTAAACGAACTTTTTTAGGAAAAATGGGAGCAACACATGTCCATGGACTAATTTTTCTCTTCCCAACATTGTATTTCTCGGATAAATCTTTCTAACGAGATATTATGCACGTCAAACAGAGATCGTATGCCAAAGTTACGACCCCGAGAAGTTGATGTACCAATTTACCCAAACGAGCCCACAGTTTGGCATTTCATCTTCTAGG
Source organism: Pinus taeda (assembly GCA_000404065.3). NCBI lineage: Eukaryota > Viridiplantae > Streptophyta > Pinopsida > Pinales > Pinaceae > Pinus > Pinus taeda. The sequence continues at coordinate 12,076 of APFE030287532.1, read as the reverse complement.
GTTATGTTTTTGGATGTTTAGGGTTTTCCATTGTTTCTCAACAATAAATAGGCCTTCGATCCTCATTGTAACACACTTCAAAGGCATGTAGTCGCCACATCTCTTCTCAAAGATAAGCTAACATCATCCTAGCTAGTTTATTTCCATTTTTGTTTGTAAACATATTTCAATATTTTACAGTAATGAAATGAAGTATTATTTCTACTACATCTCTATATGTATGGTTATATCTGTAATTTTTTGGGTTCCTATTTAAATCCATATCAAAGTTGAGATCCCATGAGCAGAGGAAGCAAACCACACAATGGAGGCGTAACATGGATGGAGATCAATAACCTCCTGGGAGATTTTAAGACGGACATCCTGGGCACTCTTACAACACAGTTGGACGTCCTACAGGCTAAACAAAGAGAGGCCTTAGCAGAAAAAAATTTGGCCATCTTCTGCCCACGTTGTCGAAAGAAGCACATCCAATGGGAATGCCCATTAGATATGGTTTAGACGTGTGCTATCTGTACTAAAGATCATGACATTGAACAATGTCCATCATTACCAGGGCTAAAAGTAGTATTCAAATAACCAGAGGAAGAAGCAAAACCAATATATCTAATGAACCAGCGTTGACATTGGCAAGCTAAACTTACAAGTATGTTACAAGATGCACCCCAATTCTTTCCTTCCTCACATTTTAATCAACAACAGAACCTTGGGGCAGCCTGGCAAGGCCAATCATCCTACCCAAATTGGCAAACCCTGCCATTCCCTATGACATCCTGGCCAACACAATATTTTCTAGGAAATGGTTGGCCAAATTCTCCTTTTACTCCTGTTTGGCAAGGCAATCTCTATCCATCCCATGGCATGCCTCCACCTCTCAAAATCCGAATTGGTCTACAAATTGGCAGCGACCTCTGGATATATCCAATGTACCTATGGGGACAGGTCCTCAGCCTCAACCCACACTATGAGCTCCGTATACATTATAGCATAATTCTCATCCTCTTCTGCATTCGCAGTTGCCAACTCAGCCAAACCCTAATCTTAATAACAAACCAATCTAGTTGGTACAAATTATTAAAAACCAAAAGTATGAGATTGAGCAGAAAGAATATAATGAGCTCATATCATCACCCCTAAGGAAAATAGGGACCAACCTTCAATTGAAAGTGTAACTCCACCTGTACATATTCCACCACCTGTAGATAATACTGAATCAAAGCAAGGGGAAGAGACAGATCGGCATGATGACCCTGAAAAACTTATAGCCACTTCTCCTTTGCTCCTTGAAAGACTAACGATACCCAAACATATCGCCTACCCTAACTTCGATCTTGTAGGGGAAATAAAAAAATTTGTGTATTAAGATCCCTCTCCTCCAGGCTATTCAAGGCATTCCCATCTATGCCAAAACAATCAAAGAACTATGTGTAAGGAAGCCTGTGAGGAAGGTAAAAACCTCACCCGCTATCCATGTGGTAGGAGCCTTGTTTGATTTACTCTTGGGAGAGGAAACTCCAATAAAGTATGAAGATCTTGGAAACCCCATAGTGATAATTTAGATATTTGGCCGCTCTTTTCCAAATACACTAATCAATCTAGGAGCCACCATTAATATCTTAACAATCGAAACTTGTCAAGCACTTGGTATTACAACCCTAGAACCAACCACCACTTTATTAGAACTTGCTGACTAATCGGTGGTGAGACTAGAAGGGAATTTACAAGATATCACAATTTCTATTGACTCATTGGAATATCCAATAGATTTCCTGGTTATAAACCCAAGGATTTGGTTGGATGGGCATCCTCTAATTCTGGGCCAACCTTGGCTGGCAATAGTTGATGCATATATTGGCTGCCGAGAAGGCAAAATGACTATTACAAAGGGGGATGCTATAAAAAATCTTGTGTTATATCCTCCTATTAGGCCAAGTTTTCCCATTATAAAAATATGTAAGCAGACACTAGTGTACCTAGAAGAGAGCATCCATTCACCACACGCAGTAGCAAAGGCACTGGAATTTAAAGATAAGACTAAGGATGATGTTATCAATAATTGTATAAATCAGCTAGCTAATGTGAGTAATGTACAATGTTAGATGTTGAAAGCAATCCTTGATAATGAGGCCATGGAAGATCCTCTAAAGGATATAGACGACCAACATACTCATATGACTGTTGTTCATAAAGGCAAACCCATTGAGATCAAGTGAGGAAAAGTTCTAAATATTAATTATAATCTAGATAGTGAACATCAGCAGAAGCTTATCTAGGTCTTACAAAAAAATAGAGGACCTTTTGCCTGGGATTATCCTGATATGAAAGGGATAGACCCACAGCTATGTACACACCACATTTATACAAAGAAGGATGCTTGACCCATCTGGTAGCCTCAACGAAGGTTGAACCCACACCTCAAAGATATTGTGAAAGAGGAATTACAGAAGTTATTGGATGTAAACTTTATTTATCCTATCTCAGACAGTAAATGGGTCTCTTCATTGGTGGTTGTCCCTAAGAAAAATCAGAAGTGGCATATTTGTGTAGACTATCAGGAGCTAAACAAGGCAACATAGAAATATCACTTGCCCCTCCCATTCATTGATCAAGTCCTCAATACATTGGCAGGGAAGTAGTTCTTCTCCTTTTTAGACGGTTTTAGTGGCTACAATCAAATTCATATTTCCCCTGAAGACCAAGATAAAGCAACCTTCACCTGCCCCTAGGGCACATTCACATATAGGGTATTTCCATTTGGCTTGTGTAATGCCCCATCCATGTTCCAGAGAGCTATACTTAGCATCTTTGCTAATCTAATAAATGAAGGACTTGAGGTATATATGGATGACTTTACTCCATATGGGGATAACTTCAATCAAGCATTGCAAATGCTAGAAAAGGTCTTAGAACGATGCATTGCTACCAGGTTATGTTTAAGCAATGTCAAGTGTCACATGATGATGGCTAAGGGCATGATCTTGGGACATTATATCTCTACAGCAGGAATACCGGTAGATCCAACAAAAATATAGGTAATTCTTTTACTACCTACCCCCTGCACTCAAACAGAGGTACATAGCTTCTTGGGATATGTAGGTTATTATGGTAGGTTTATTAAAAAAAATCATAGATTACTGCACCCTTATATGCTTTAACTGGAAATGTTGATTTCAGTTGGTCTAACAAGTGCGACACAACTTTTGCAGGTTTAAAGAAACTAGTCTCAACAGCATCGATACTACGTGGACCAAACTGGGAGTTACCTTTCCACATATCCATGGACGTGTCAGATGTAGATATGGGTGTTTTCCTTGGCCAGGAGGAGGACAAGAAACATTATGTTATATATTATATTAGCAAAAATCCCACTTCTGCAGAACTTAATTATACAGTGACACTAAAAGAATTCTTAGCCGTTATTTATGCAATAAACAAATTTAGACACTATATAACCAGCTACTAAGTCTTTTTGTACACTGGTCACTCTGCCATTCGGTATTTAGCTAATAAACCTATCACAAATGGTTGAGTAACACGGTGGCTATTACTTTTGCAGGAGTTCAACATTACTATTAAAGATTGTCCGAGGAAGGAAAACCCAGTTGCTAATTTTCTATCTCGAATCTCAAAGGTGAATGATCCACTGGCTGTAGATGACCAATTTCTAGATAAACACCTATTTTCCGTGGCAATCAAGATGCCATGGTACGCAGATGTGGTGAATTATCTTGCAGTAAGGAAGCTACCTAAACATTTGATGACAAGAAAAAGAAAATTGATCGTTGAGCATGGTGCCCTATTCTCTTGGATAGGTGGCTATCTTTTTCATACAAGGGTTGTCATGTGCATATGTAGATGTATCCGCGAGGATGAGATCCATGAAATTCTAAAGGTTTTCCATGACGAGTCCTGCGAGGGACATTTCACAGATCGAAGGACAAGACATAAGGTATTACAAATTGGTTATTATTGGCCCACTATTTCTAAGGATGCTAAGAAATATGCCCAGGATTGCAATAGCTACCAAAGGATGGGTTGGCCTGGCCAATCTGATGAAATGCCTCTGCAACCCCAATTAGTCATAGATCCCTTTGAGCATTGGGCATCAGACTTTGTGGGTCCATTCCATCCGCCATCCAATTAGAAGGCCTACATACTGGTAGCCACGGATTATGTGACAAAATGGGTGGAAACAATAGATTTACCAAGAGCCACAAAGGAAGCAATGATTAACTTCCTTTTTGGGCTATTTGTGCAGTATGGATTATCGCGAGAAGTGATCACAGATGGGGGAAAGTAATTCACAGGGCACAATATTACTGCCACTCTCAGAAACCATCATATTACACACAGCATCACTTCTCTGTATCATCCGCAGGTGAACGAGTAGGTCAAAAGCACCAATAAGGTTGTAGAAGAAATTCTAACCAAGACAATCTCAACACACCAGTGAGATTGGGTTGCTAGACTGCTAGAGACCTTGTGGGCCTATCATACAACTTGGAGGAATACTACAGGACATTGTCCATACCAACTTGTGTTTGGTAAAGAACCAATTTTTCCAATCGAATTCGAAATAAAGACTCTAAGAACAACCCAAGAAGTGGGGCTAGATTTAATAGGAGCCGAAACCAAGCGACTTCAGCAGATCAACAAACTAGATGAGGCTCAACTGCTTTCTTTGCAACGGACTGCAATAATTCAGCAGCAAAGTGTAAAATGGCACGAAAGCCTTATCAAGAATAAAATGTTTCAAAAAGAGAATTGGGCACTCTTGTACGATTCCAGATTCCAGGATTTCCCAGAAAATTGCAAACAAGATGGCTCAGCCCTTATGAGATTCAAGAAGTGCATAATAATGGTACTCTTACCTTGACTACCGTCGACGGATCTAGCCATTCTTTTAAGGTAAAAGGGCACCAAGTACGCCTTTATCACCAACTGCTTACCAAGGAGCCTTTCTGTGAGTAGGTACGCAAGGACCCCTCCATGCAAATTCTAGCTACAAGGAATGAGGACCCAATAGCTTTTCCTTCAAAAAATTGAAATTTCTTTAGAAATTGTAAATAATGTACATATCCTTTTTAATTGAGATTAGGCCTTACCATGTAAATATGAATTTTTTTAAGTTTCACAAAGTTTGGAAGATTTTTCTCTTTTTTTGTTCTTCGTTGTTAAAATAATTGAATGCGTGCCGTTCAATTTATTGAACAACACATTTTCCTCTTTTTTTTCGTTGTTCAAACAAATGAACACCTACCTTTCAATTGATGGAACAACACATTTTCTTTCTTTTTTGTTTTGGTCATTCAAAAAATTGAATGCTTGTTGTTCAACTGATTGAACAACACAATTTTTTTTTATTTGTTTTCGTTGTTCAAACAATTAAACACATGTCGTTCAATTGATTGAACAACACAATTTGTTTCTTTTGATTTCATTATTCAAACAATTGAACGCCTACCGTTCAATTAATTGAACAACACATTTTCTTTCTTTTTGTTTTCGCTATTCAATCAATTGAACGACTACCATTCAATTGATTGAACAACACAATTTGTTTTCATTTGATTTCACTATTCAAACAATTGAACAACTGTCGTTCAATTGGTTGAACAATACATTTTCATTTTATTTTTTTTTTTCATTGTTCAAACAGTTGAACGACTGTTGATCAATTGATTGAACAACACATTTCATTATTTTATTTTGTTGTTCAAACAATTGAATGGTTGTCATTCAATTGATTGTGTAGCACAATTTGTTTTCATTTGATTTCGATGTTCAAACAATTGAACGCCTACTGTGCAATTGATTGAACAACACATTTTCATTTTCTTTTTTGTTTTCGCTGTTCAAACAGTTGAATGACTATCATTCGATTGATTGAACAACACATTTAGTTATTTGTTTTCACTGTTCAAACAGTTGAATGACTAATGTTCAATTGATTGAACACCACATTTTATTATTTGATTTCACTGTTCAAACAAGTGAATGAATTTCACTCAATTGATTGAACAACAACAATTTGTTTTTATTTGATTTCATTGTTCGAACAATTGAACAACACATTTCATTTTTATTTGATTTCGTTGTTCAAACAATTGAACAACTGCCATTCAATTTATTGAACAACACACTTTGTTTTTTTTTAATTTCGTTGTTCAAACAATTGAACGTTTGTCATTCAATTGATTGAACAACACTTCTTGTTTTTGTTGATTTCACTATCCAAATAATTGAATGGTTATTGTTCAATTAATTGAACATCACTTTTTGTTTCCCTTGATTTCGCCATGCAAATGATTGAACGATTATCATTCAATCGATTGAACAACACTTTTCATTTTCTATTTGATTTAGTCGTTCAAACGATTGAATGATTGTCGTTCAATCGATTGAACAACACCTTTTAATGGGATAAATTGTGAATTTATTTTTATTTTTATTTTTTCTCATTTTTTTTCATTATTCCATTTTCTTTTTTTCTTTTATATTGCAAATAAACACCATTTGAACTGATTTGTGCCTCTTCTAAGAAAAAATAGTAATAATAATATCATTATGACTTTTAAAGCCTTTTTTATGGTTATCTTTATTCATAAGCTAATACGGTGTATCTTTAGAATGATTGCCTGAACATCTTTTCTTTTGGACACATCATGAAATGATTCATTATTCTTTATCCATGTTGGCTTATGTTTATACTTCCAAATTGATAAAACTCATTGATATGATTATAAGGGGATAAGAGTATAAAAATTTCATTGGCATATTTTTACTTCTTACACCATCCTTGACTCCTAAGGAGAAAATGAACCTCCCTCTTTTTACAATAAGAATTGCAAAAGAAAAATGGAAATAGTGAAATATGAAAATTCTCAAAAAATTGTCTTAAAGAGGATAGGGGGTCTCATTTTGATCCAGCCTACCATGATCATAAGGATGTAACAAGACATTCCAATTTCACCACCAAACCAAGGAAATACCTTCTTGATAATTAAATATGTCAGAAGAATAGGGGGTCTCATCACGAGCCAACCTGATCACTTTGTTACACCCTGGTGAATGGAACTATGGTTATCTGGTCATCATGCTAGATTAGTGGTCTCTTTATGACAAGAAAATAATAATTAATTGTAAGGAGGACTTTGGTTCCTTTGGGGGAGTTAAAAAGCAACCTTGTCGAGGCTATGAATGCCTGCTGGCAGCACCGACTCTGCTTGTGGTATTGGAGTATCACCTTATATTGCTATATGTCATTTAGCTCTTATCACCTCTGGATTTGTTTCTAAAATAGAATCTCCATTTGAGCAGCAAGTCGAATGGCATGGTGACTTATATCTATATTCATTATATTCCATCTGTCCAATCATTAAATGATAGTCATTAAACACATACTGTCGAATATGCTGATGTGATTAATATTGCTCACTGTGAAGATCTTTGACATAATGAATTAAAATTATTTTTATTTAATTCAACCAATTCACATCCGATGACGAAGATTTCTTTAATTTCTTTACCGATTTGTGTGTTGTGTTTTTTTAGATTGGTTCCCGACATTTATTTAGCATTAATGAATTTTCTTACTTTTCACGTGCTGAAAGGATGTGGACACCCTTTTCTCATCAGAGGGGAGATGGCCTGCATATGCATGACACATGTCACAGTTATGGATAACTGTGTGCCAATCATTCGAATTAACTCTGGAGTATGAACTGCATGACGAGTATGAATGTGTAATAGTTAGCAAGAATTTCCGATTGAACGAAGAATGGAAACCATTATGGTGGGCATGTGGACTTATGATCCTATGTTAAGTATGGCTGATAGGACAAATGACTTAACTAAATATGATAATATTCCTGCAAACAACGCCATTTCTTTGTTAATTGTTGTAGCATACTCCGTTGTTGTTCTTAATTATAGAAGTAAAACACAATTGCATACAGGTGAACTAGCCATAGGTGCAATAGCCATGGGCGGAAGAGCTATCCAGAGTGAACCTATAGTGTTGATGGTATCGAATCAAGCTTGTGCAATCCTCAAACGCGCTAGCTAGCTACATTACTTAAACAAATTGCAAGGATTTCATGAGGAGCTAACACTAGAATTTCTGTAGAATTTGCAGAACAGTAGCACAATGGTAAAAGACATAAGTATGACAGTTACTGAAGCGGTCCTAGCTGAAGTCACTGGACTTTTCATCGAGCGGGCAAAATGGATAGATAAACACATCCTTTTATATAGTGAAACTGAAGTATTCCAGGATCTGGGCGAGCGGTTGGTACGAACAGGGAAAGGAATTCATCCTTTGGCATTATAGCAATTGTGGAAAGAATTGATGGTCATCGTCTAAAGATACATTACCTGTGACGGTCTACACGATGTGGTAAAGCCCCGACAACTGAAACTTCTAGCCATTTTAAAACAAATAATTTCAGTTAATTTACCGTTTTATCTGAATTCCTTGTTACATGATGTTGCCCGATGAGTTAGGATAGCTAAAGACCCACATAGTGTAGTCAACCATCATGGATTGATTAAATTAATTATCATAGATAGATTGGCCCAACAACAATTAACATGGGACAATATCATAAATCCTACTTTGGTTCCACCCTCGGAAAATGAGGTAACAGAGCAATAAGGGCAAAGAACCCCAGGCCCAAGAAAAACACTAAAGAGAAAGAATTCCTCTGTACCCTTGAAAAAAACAAAGCGTAGGTACTCTGTGCGAGTGAAATCCCAACGACGATCCCAATTCAAGCAGATGAAGCTGAACCACCTCGCACACCACCTCCTAGTCTGCAAAATCCCCCTTTGCAAGACTGTGAGGAGGAAGTGGCCAGGGTATTAGAAAACATGGGAATATTTTCCAAGGATAGAGAACAACAAGGGAGCATTGAAGAGAAGAATTGTACCCCCAACTGGTCTTCCCCTTCTAACAGCCCTGGTCAAGAGCAAACCTCACAATTCACCGATGCCATGGTGGAACAAAGGGAATAAATTCCTTCTATGGAAACACCCCTTGAAACCAAGGTACATGAAGGGGAAGCCATCAAAGAAAAAACTCACATAGTAGACACTGGTCCAGTGGACCCGCCAGCTAAAGGAAACCCTAAAAATGAAACCCTAGGAGATGCTAATCAACTAGGTGATATTCCCTTTTCTATGTCCCCTAAGGACAGGCCTACCCAAGAGAAGGCCGGGAGAACGATAGTTGTTCAGGAGACACAATTGCATTGGGGTCCCTTGAAAAAGAAATACATGATAATGATGAGCAAGAAGGTGAAACTCCACCAGGAGACACAGTTCCAATTAGAACCATCCTTGATGTTGACATAGTACCACCTATATAGGAACCAGAGGATAACACAGCTAACCCACCGTCAGATGGAGGTCCTAGAGTAAAGAAGTCCTACAGAGATAGGCTTAGAAAAATTCTCAAGAAGTTTAGAAGACAAAAGCAAGTAATCAGGCAGCTAAAACATTGGTTAAAAGAGGCAACCAGAACCGGGAAATTGAAAGTGGAAATGGAAACTGCAAGAACACAGATATAACAATGTTTTGGGAAGGATGTTGAGACTCAAATAGAGTTTCTTGTGGTCTATCCAAAAGAAAGTCAGACTAAGCCATGTATGGTAGAAGACACTGAAATGCAAATTGAGGACCCATGTGTCTTTTCACAAGAAACCCAAATGGACCAACCACTATAGATATTGTTGTCCAAACAAATGTTGAAGAAGACGTGTGCCTTGATTGCATAATTCAAGAGGCAGTTGAAGCTACTGTGTAGACCGATCCTACGAAGACCCAGGATGGAGAAGCCGAAACATATGAGACACCTACTTACACTCCCTTGGTAAGAGAGGTCGTCATCAAAAGGTTGCAGAATGAGCTACTAGCAGTTCAATAAGAACTAGCTCAGCACAAAGAAAAGGTGGTCCCTCAGCATGAACATCAAGCGTTACACAGTATTTTGTCACCGTCCCTATTACCCCTTCTCCCGCACATTGGAGGACCTATTCCGGGACCTGTGAGAAGTGACATAACCTGAAAACACCTGCATTGTATCCCCTTGAGTATGTACTTCATATGCCCTGAAGACACCTTCTGCAAAATACCCATAAATATAGCCCTTTTGCCATTGGCGTTGTTCCTCAGTGTGTCACTTGCGCCAATGGGGGAAATCCTCCAAAGAGGGCGCGCCAGCTAGCACTCTGTATCAGAGTCGCACTAGCGCCAACCCAGTTGGGTAAAATTTTTAACCAACCAACTTGCGAAGGTTCTTCCTAACCTATTCATGAACTAATTCCAGTTTGAGTTAGTTCAGTTGGGCTTCGAATCTCCATAGAAGGGAAGTTGTTCTCCACCTCTCATGGAAGCTTCCTAATGATAAGGACAATCCCATGAATCTTGTGGATGATCTTATCTCCTTCTCCTCTCTATATATAATCTTGTCCCTTTGCCTTTGACAAGCTAGTTAGTAATCCTACTCTTCAAGCTCCAAATTCTAAGTCCCAAAGTCTAAGAATTGCTAAGCTCATGCTACAAGAGGCCTTGTTCATCCCCATAAGGCTATATCTTTAAGGAGGAGATCCATGTCCAAGTAACCAAGGAGAGAGAGGCTTGTTCCCCATCCCCTACAAGCTTTACAAGGCATGTGTTGCTGATCACCCAGCCAAAGGAGGATTTGACGTCAGAACTTGGTTGTATTCTCTTTTGTTTATCAATAATAATAGACGACTATCATTACGGTTCCACTCATATTGTCTTTGTAATGATGTTTGAGTTGTATCATTTCTGACTGATACATAGTTGCATTTCTTGGATTTTATGCTTGTATTTGTCTTGTTCTTTGCATGTGCAGGTGTCTATTCACGAGGATCGTGAGGATTGTGACCAGCTGAAGCAAAAGAACGGGAATGATGACTCTTCTACGAATACTAGCGTTGGATTCGAGGTAGGCCCTGATCATCGGTCTTTACTTTACAATTAGGAACCTGCGTGTTAGCGTTGTTTGATTGTTGCTAGACCCCATTTAGGCTAGTGGGATCGCCTCTATCCGCAGAGGGGATTTACCTGTACAACAATTTGGCGACTCCGCTGGGGAGTTGGCTTTTGCCTTGTTTGTCTATCTTGTCTTGTTGTTTGATTTGTAAACTTTGGACGGAGCTTGAAGTCTGACCAGATAGCCTCTGAAATGCTATTGCTTTGCATTAGTGAAGTAGATCAGCGCTACTTCAGTCCATCTCCGGTTTGGTTTACGAACTGAACGGCTTGGAACTTGCCTTGTTTCTTGGTTATTTCCTTTGTTTCTCCTGCTTGATTAGCTTTCTGGGTTGAATGCCTGTGTTGCTTTTTGCCTCTTGGTGTACTTAGGTATTGTTGGTTCGGCCTTGGCTCTTCTGTTTTTATTTTTCCATAGCAAACTAGATTGGCGCTAGCTTATAGCGTGACAGTCACGCCAGTTGGCGAAAGTTGCACATTTACAACCTGCGCCAATCCTGAAAGGTGCTTGTTGCAACCTAACAGTCCTGCCAGGCCTGTAAACTTTTGGAGTTTGCTTGGGTGTGAACTTTTTTAGCTTGGGTTTTGTCCTAAGTACTTTTTTTCAGACTACTTGAGTGTGTTGGAGTGTGATTTGACTGGCTTTGATCGTTACCCTTTGGGTGTTTGCTTTTTTCTATCGATTTCACATTTCTAGCCCTGGGCATCTAGTGGCCTTGTGAATCGAGCCTTCCTCAGGTGTTTTGATCTTTTTGTAATCCAGTCGATCGTTTTTCTTGCTCCCTTACACTTGTTTGGTAGTTTTGAATCATTTTGTTGCGTTATTTGGGTGACTTGCTTTGTCTTCACTTGAATTTCGCTTCGTCTCACTTTGAGCCTAGATCACACGGCTCATTGTTGTCTTTGGTATCTTTTTGGTTCTTTGGATGTTTGATTTGTGATTTGAAGAACTGAACGTGCTTGTATTGGATAGAATTTGCTTGTGTTATTTCTCAAAGTTGTTTAGTGCATTTTTCCATCATCGAAAAGAAAAATCTCTTTTGCTTTGAATTAGTTA
>APFE030287530.1:0-71410 GCA_000404065.3 Pinus taeda | reverse complement strand
ATATTGGCCCATAGGACTCTCTTGAGCTCAGTTGTTACTTTGTCAAGTGTGAGCTCTTTCTCTAGCTCATTTATCCTCATTTTGAGAGTCTTTACCTCGCTTTCTCTCTCAGCTATGTTTTGCTTGGATTTATCATATTTTTCATTGAGCTTAGCCAAAGTTTCTTTGGCTTGACTCAGCTCTGTCATTTGGGCCTCCAAGACTTGAATTTCATTCCTGAGCTTCTACATGTCCAGACTTTGAGTCTGCTCTGTTGTTGGTGCTGAGGTAGAGGGTGTTGCTTGCTCTGTCTGCTGAATGGGAGGGGCAGTGGTTTGAGGAGCTTCTTCCAGATTGATTGTTTCTAGAGGGGGTTGAGAAGTTTGGCCTGCCTCTTTTTGTTGCAATGCTGCCTAAAGTGCAGCCTCTGATTCCTCCAACTTTTCTTGTGTTTGGATGAGCTATTTATACAGTGACACCAGCATAGTTGTTGCATCCTTGTCATGTCTCAGCTGGGCAACTTCTTCAGTTTGGGGATGAAGAGTTGCTGGGATCTTGATCATTTTCCTTAATGCTTCCATATCTGCATCCCTTAGCTTCAACAGCTCCTGTATTGCTTTCACATCCTTAGGATCATGCCCAAACTCTATTATGATGTCCTCCAAAGCTTTGATCCTATTGTCCTTCGCTTGAGAGGATGCTCTTTCCAACTCAATTTGTGCAGCTGTATTATTTAGGCTATTTTCTAGCCTGTAGTTCACCAATGTTTTGTCTGCCAAGGAGGCATATACCATCTCACCTGTTTGCTTGTGTAATTCAATCTGATCCATCGGGTGAATGTCCTTGGCAAGGACCTCAAGGTTGGTCTTGATGTAATCTGCAGCTAACTGTGGCTGATGCACGGCTGGCATGAAATGGCTTATAATCATCTTGCCCTCATGGACATCATAAGCAGACATAAGTCTTTGCTGGTTGGTGGGAGCCATTTTCAACAAATGATTATATAATTGTAACCTTATGGGCTCATTCCTCTTCTTTATGTCCTTGAACTGCTGCTTGATGCTCTGTTCGCCTCCTCTTTGTTAGCTTGAGGAGCTAACTTCTCCTCCTGTTGTCCTCTCTTGTTACTGATGGAAGGAACTTGCAGAGGCCTCCATGCTAGGTGGGACCATGCCCAAAGATTGCGCTGTTGGCATTTCTTCCTCTGAAAAAGGATTTAATCTTTGCCTCTTTTCCCCTTGAGTTGTTGATGTTGTGAGGGGAGTCTCTCTGTCCCTTTTCCTGCTTATGTCCTCCTTTTGAGGGGTTTGGAGGACTGAAGCTTTAGCTCTTGTTTCTTGCCTAGGAGGCACAATTTGTGGTGGTTGTTTCTCAGTGATCATTGGGGCCTATGTTGTTTGTTCTTCTTGCATTGCATGTTCTTTTTCTTGCTGTTGTACCCGCTATTGTTGCTGTGGTCCTTTCTGTTGTACCTGTTCCTGAAGTGGCTGATCTTGCTCCATTTCTTTCTCCTTGCCTTTGCTGGAGGTTTGATCTGTAGTTTTGACTGCCTCCTGATGTGCTGTGGAGGATGAGGCAACTGCTCCCACTTGAGGGCTTGTAAGAGAAAATACTTGTGTAGGAAGTTCTAAGTCAGCCATCTTTAGAAGATTTCTTCTTGCTCTTTCATTTAGTTCTTCTTGTGTGACAGGTTCCTCTAAGGTGCCTCTCTTCCATTTTGTTTGATTTTCATATTGTTCTATGTGAGGCAACCTTACATGGTCATAACTGGACAGCCTATACTTGACCCTTCTTAAGGTTATGAAGTGATTGGGGTCATAAGGTTTCCAGAGGAAACTGGTCTTTAGGCCAAGGCCTTCTAGTATTTTGTCTGCCTCTTGCCAGCCTTCATCCCTTTTGTTTAAAACAAAGTGGCCCAATTGGTTTTTTACCTTCAGATGTGCTTTCTTGCCTTTGCCAGAAAAGTTCTTCACATCAGCATTCCCAAACTGCCTGAAGTATTCAAGGGCCAACAATCTCATAGGCACATATTTGGGCAGTCTTTATGGGGGTAACTCACAACCATATATTCTAATAACGGTGTGATTTTGGTAAAAATACCAATCCCCAATGTTGTATACCTTGGACAACTGAAGGATCCTCTACATCTCATCGGTTAGTCTTGGAGGAGGTGAGCTCAGGAACAGAGACATGGCTGGGTGGATGAAAAGGTCTATAAACTCATAGTAAGTGTATGGAGAATAGGCTATGCAGTGAAAAACTGAGGTCCAATACACTACTGACCTTGGATTTCCTTGTGCATCCACTCTTTTCATAGCAAAAGAAAATTTCTCATGTTGATAGTATAAAATCAAGTGGTAGATGTAGGAGGAGTATCTGAACACCCTTTCCCTTGATAGGTTCATCAATTGCTCATGCATTTTGTCTGATATGTAGGTGGCATAGTCATAGAAGATTGGAGTTTTGCCAGGGGAAAACATGAGCATCATTACCAGTACAGTTTCATCAATATACTCAATTGAGTTATAACCCAGAATGGGATTGATCATATCTGCAAGGTCCCTGCCCAATGGGTTGAGGTAAACATGCAAAATGGGAGGGTACTACACAGTATTAGATTTAATATATAATTGGTTCAGCTTGGTGATCTGAGCATCTGTTATCTTAGCTCCTTGATTGATCAGATCAAACAAAGATAAAGGAACCAATTTCTTCTCAGTTTTGAATTGCAGCATCTCTCTGATGGCCTCAGGGGTAATGTAGAAAACAACTGAGCATGAAGGGTCAAGCACAACTCTCTGAGTGGGATCATACCCTTCAGCACATAGGTGAATTAGGTCAGGAAATTGATTGACCTGAGGAAGCTTGAAGATTGGGAGGAAGGAATCCAAAATGCCCAATACATCTGTTCCAACCTCATGTTTAGCCTTTAGTTCATTTAACAGGTGGATGTGGAACTTGCTTTTCATTAGGAATTCCTCTGGGATTTGATAATCCAAATCTGCTAATGCCTGCCACTCCAATTCTCTCTGAGGGGCATTCAAAGGGGCAATATTGAAGGCCATAGGTGCTACTGGTGTATCCATAGTTACTTCAAAACTTTGTTTTATATGTGAATTAGTGTTACTGTGCAGAGTAACAGACAAGAGAGTTTCTTGGAAAGAGAGGGGATTTGTTGAGAAACAGAGAGCAGAAGGGTAAATTGCAGCAGTTGAAATACTGCACACAACACTAAAAGAGGGGCAAATACTTGTTCTTGCCAGACTCTTTCACAGTAATTAGGTGTAATTCGGGTTCCCTGTTCACGATTGCGCGAACAGAATGCAGGTTTTTGTGAAAGCTTTGGTAAACAAGGCTTAGCTGGTGAATTTCGTCTTTATAACTTCAAATGTGAACTAGGCACAAGGGATTTGCAGGTGAATTATCTGTTTTTTTTCTGTGTTTTAAGTTAATTTCGGCTATTTGCAGAAAAAAACCAGGCGCAAAGAGGATTCGCAGGGATAAATACCTGGTAAACTGACAGTTCGGGTCACAAATGCAGGTGGGTTGGCGTGCCGATGGTCTCCAGGTTGAATTCAACAGGTTGGTGTGAGCTTGGACGTAAAATACATGCAGAAGACAACACAGACGTTTTTGCAAAAAGTGCAAAAAACGCGAAAATTTGGCCAAAATATGGATTTTTTGGAACATTGGCGCCTTTTTCGGATGACATCAGCATGACGTCATCGGGTGGGGTCAGGGTCGGATGACGTCAGCATGACGTCATCAGGTGACGTGGCGGCTTATCAGTGGTCCACGGGGATGGTGAGGTGGCGGACAGGTGGAGCAATGGCGGACGGGGGCGCAGACGTGGCGATGACGTAGCAGTGATGCTGGCAGTGACGTTGGCAGGCGGGTTGGCGGAAACCGGAAACCGCAGGCGGTATGATATCGCACCGCTTTTCACACGAAAGTGGAGTTGTCAGAGGGGGCTCCGATACGCTGTGGGGGCGATGCGTGGCCGAGGCCTGACGTTACCCTCTGACAGATATCAGAAGCTATCTTTCGGACGTCAGGGCCGGTCCGATATCCATGTGAGTCGTTGGATGAAAAGTGCCCGATCGGACGGTCGATGGGTCGATGACTTGTCCGGACGATACGGCGTCGGGCAGGCAATAAAAAATGTATTTTTTATGGGATTTGTGCCCAGCGGGACTTTGGAATATTTGTGAATTTGTATGGGTTTTCAATGCATTTTTTATAAAGTCGCGCATACTTTGGATAGGTCGGAAAAGTGGGTTTTTTCAATGTATTTCTTTGTAAAATCGCGTATAGCTCAAAAACTTAGGATAAGTCGGAAAAATGGGTTTTTCAATGTATTTCGCCGTTTGAGCGGGTTAGGGGTGAAAATGGGTTTTTTACGAGGTTGTTAGGAAAATGAAGGGTTGAATGGGTTTTATGATTTCTGAAGGAGAAAAAGAGGTAAGGTTTGGGGTTCTCAAACTGACCAGGTGTCAATTTGATTCCCTAGTAGTGAACATATGGCTATAATGCCAAGGGGGGGGGAATATTTATAGAATGCTTGGGGTTTATACACCATAGTGTTATAATAGTAGGGAAAGGGTGACATAGGGAAATTAGATAATAGAAGTTAGGAGTTAATATGGGGGGAAAAAGGTGAATGAGGAGTGATATCACTAAGTTTATTTGAAAACCACTTAGCTTAGGGAGTAGATAAAAATGATAAGAATTTTTCACAAGAAACGTGGATCTTAGAGGAAACCAGAACCAATATAAAACTTTGAATTCTTTCAAAAACACAACTGGTGTAGAGATGTTAGTAATGAGTGTAAAACAAGGAAAAAAAAGGGAAGTTAGACATGCTCCATTGTGTTGCTTTCCTTATATTGACCAGCAAGATTCAGTTTGAAAGGAATACCACTTCTGCAACCCCATCTACCTACCCATATACTTGCCTAGCATTTTTTGTTTCTTCTTGGAGGGTGCACTTGGACTCGCAGACCCTTATGTGCCTTTTCTTTTTCATTGGCTTTTTCTTTTGACTGCCTATTTAACACTACCCTTATTGCTTCCAAGGCCCCAGATTAAGCAGTTGGGAACCTTAGTTTCTCTGCCTAACTATTGGTCTGCCAAGATTAAACAGTTTGGACAGACTTCTTTCTCTATTCTACAACAGAAAATTGAAACATGGCATGATTCAGATTAGACTGTTGGACCATCCATCAAAATTTAGTAAACATGAAGGCATGTACACACCTTGCCTTGTCTTGGAAATATGGGATCTTTGTATCAGCAAAGCAGAGCATATTTGGCATTTGAATTTGCCAATCATGAAATATGAAACCTATTGGTATAGGTATCCAACAAGTTCGAACAACAGTACTTGCAGATGTTAGGGAACATGTAGAAGGGTTTGCACGAGTTGCAGATTCAAATCGGTCGACTTCAAGCAAACGTGGGACAGGTAAGTGAGATTCAAGCAAGCCTTCATCAAGTGAGCGTGACTATGCTAGAGACAGATAGGAATCTGGACCTTAGAGTGATACCATTACTAGAGGGATCACTAAGCGCACATGCAGATGAATCAAACACCCAGTTAGCACAAATCAAGGATGTGGGTGTCAAGCTAGCAGTGCTACCAATTCAGACCCTCCATGCACTCTATCAAGGGGTATCAGATGGGCTTTGGTTTAGGGAGTAGTGTGCACTGCTCGTCATTAGCAAGGTAAATACGAACAATGAACATATCTTTGCAGAAAAGGCATAGGCCCTGAAAGAGAAGGAAGAACTAGCCACGCGTAGCCCGAATTTGGAGGCAGCCATTACATAGGTATGTAATGAGCTGTTAGAACTTAATATTCCTGAAGATGCATCATCAGTAGCAAAGATTAGGAAATTGGCTACAACAGTAAGGGAATCCAAAGAGGAAGTTGACCGAGTCTGATTTAATTTACAGATGCAGATATTAGAGATGTAGTTGAAATTACAACCAACCACTTCGCCAGAAGTCAGGGAGCAGCACGGAGAAGCCATCAAAGAAGGAATGGCCATGTTAGATGCAATGGTTAAAGGCTGCACATATCTCTTCAATCAAGCAATGGAATTATGGATGACTCTACAGGAGGACCCCACTCTGTAGAAAATTGGAAAAAATATCCGAGAGAAGTAAGGATAATTTGATGAAATCAAGGCGACTGCATGCACTTTGGCGTCAGTCCAACATTCTGCTTGCTTGACAGAAGGGAAACAACTGTAAACATAGATTGAGGAGTTGCAAAGAAGAGAGGCCATCTTGAAGGCTTGGACACAACTGTGGATAGAGGTAGCAAGCCAGCTTACTCTGTCAGTCCAAGAGAAGTTGAAGACTATCCAGCAAACACAACAAACAATGGGCCTCGTGGTGGAAGGTCC
The DNA here is from genome assembly GCA_000404065.3 of Pinus taeda. Classification (NCBI taxonomy): domain Eukaryota; kingdom Viridiplantae; phylum Streptophyta; class Pinopsida; order Pinales; family Pinaceae; genus Pinus; species Pinus taeda. The sequence goes on along the minus strand of APFE030287530.1, from coordinate 65,020 downwards.
TAGAATAGAGAAGCTGGTTGAGGAAATGCAGTAGGTCGTAGTGTAGGGTACTACTGACTTGCAAGTGTTGAAGGTGGAGTTCAACAAACTCCAAGCCAAGATTGTTGTGCCAGCTGAGTGACTTGAGGGCGAGTCACCTAATTTGTGTTGGGTTTTGTTGGGAAGGGGTCCCTAGGGTCAGTTAAGTCAAGTTTGGAGTCAATTTTGAACAAATTTTCTAATATCTTTCCACGGCAAAAGTGAAGCGCGAAGCTAGTAGAAGTCAAAGGGGATTTAGTCCCTTAGTTGGGTAGGTGATAGAGTTGTTTTGAGACCCACCCATGGTCCGTGGTCCATGGTATTGTAAATCAAATGCTATATATAGTTGAGTCATAGCGAGTCTAAGAGGACATAAGATAGAGAAGAATCATTTTAAGGGCAAGGTGCTAAGGCAGGAAAAGTATGTTTCTTGTACTTAGGCGAAAGGGGAAGGCTATTGTAGCTAAGTGTGCGGAGACCTTGGTAAGTCTGCAGGTTGAGTGCGAGGGAGCCTGCAGTTGAGTGCACAAGAGCCTGAAGCTGAGTGCGCAGGGAAAAGAAGTCCTTAATTGAATGCTTATACTTAATAAATATTGTTTTGGGCCGAAATTGATGCATATTTGTCTTATTATTTGCTTCTACTAAGTTCATGTATCTTTGCTCTGTGGTATATTTTATATGAATTAATGCTTGTCTACTGCGCGAAAGTGGTAGGTCTGTAATATTTATGCATGATAAGTACAATTAAGTACCTCCGTGAAGATTTGGAATTCGTTTAGATAGATTTGCGGTAGTTATCTGTTCGGAAGGATTAGAGTTGTGCGAAGGTAGATCTAAACCCTAGGAACTTCAAGAAACCATCACACATGCCTTTGGATGCAGAAACCTAGTTCTAGCATCCCCAATACTGCTTTGGGTGAGACTGCAACATGCGGTATGTAGGTTGTTGCTAAAAGGACCAACAAATAGGGTTTTATTGGTTGGCACAGATAACGTTGAACCTGGGCCAAGCCCCATGAAGCCAACAACCATCCATCACTTTCTGTCATGAGCCAAATCAGTCATGCCATCCTTCACTCTGTCGGAAAGTGATCCTCTAGTTCCCATCTGGTTTTTCTTCATACTGCTATCTCTTCCATGTCATTTTTCGTTTAGGATATTCCATCAAATCACATGATTTCTAGTTGTAGGTGACATTTACAACTCCCTTTTGGAAGCCCAATATCAAACCATCTAGATGTTGTTAAAAAAAAATAAAAATTGAACATCAAATAAAAGTTGCAATTTGTGATTTCTTTCATCATGACATCTTGTTTTCCCACAACATCAACATCCTGCATATTGATAAACACATCTCCAAGACTTCATATGTCAAGGGTATCCTTTATTTATAGATCTTATCAACGTCTTCATACTTTTTCCACAGAGATGTCACATTGGCTCATTTTAGTCCTCGGATGTTGATTCCTTATCTTACGTTACCATAATTTCATCTTCCATGATGTTTTCTCTCTTTCTTCACGCATTGATTCCCAAGAACTTCCATCCACAATTCCTTTATCTTGATTTTCAACCACCTCATATTTCATATGAGGCCATATTATGTGTATTTCATCTTTGTCAATATGTGAACCATGATTTCATGCATCTTTTCAAAGAAAGAGATCCTTGAACATGCTCTCAAAGTAGATCATTTACCCATGCTTTCTGCAACTATATGATGACATGATTTAAACTATCAAATATGTGCATACATACCTTTTTTCTTATTTTGGTCATCTAGGCTTACTTTGGAAACTTCCTTTCCTTGATTGAAATTACTTAGATCAAATTGAACTATTTCACTCCTTTGTCACCACACCATCATCCTTCTAAATAATGGATCCCACACAAGGTGGAATTATTAGCAAGAAATTTTCTTCTTCCATGTAGAGGTGAACATTCTTATGAATATTGCAATGGAGGATCTTGATTCTCCTCATCCTTCAAATACACATTCCCAATGATGATGGTGTATGATTAATTCTAGATGACTTTCTTTTATCCATAAGTACCACTTATGCTTGGAATGAGGTTTCCAATAGCTACTTCCTTCCTATGATGACTATTAGAACAATTTAGACATCTACTTCATCTATATCTCATGCTTTCATAATGATGTCATGAGATATTGCTTCAATTGTATGCTATTATTATGCATCTATCATACTTGTAATGCTTCCTATCATGATAACTATTATTGACAATACTAAAGATAATTTAGTGGATAAGATTTATCTCAATCATAATAGAGATCTCTCACTTCCTCTTTCTTTGGTTTTTCCTTTTTATGTTCTTCCACTTCTTCAGTGATATGGGGTTCTTCCCTTCCTCTTTTTCTCTTCTTGAGTTTAGGAAAATCTCTCTTGTAGTTCCCATATTCATGACAACCATAGCACTAGATCATTGACATATTATTTTTGTTGTTTTTGCAGAGGACCAAAATTTCCAAACTTTCCTTTATTCCTAGCCATGGAAGCAAGTACTTGGACTTTCTCATTTAATCCTATGTCACTTATTGCCTTCAACCTGGTTTCTTCAATTTTACACAATGACCAAAGTTCACTGAATGGGGTGGCTTCCTTATTTCCAAAGATGCTACATGTGAAGTTGCCTCATTCCTCTAGAAGTGCATTGAGCATTATGGTGGTCATTTATCCGTCGGACATTATTTCTCCCATATCTTATAGTTGGTCTCTTATTTCTGATACCTTCATAAAGTATGAATTTATTCCATCTTTCTTTGAGATTTTTGTTTCTCAAAGTTATCACTTCTCCAATAGTACTTGTGGAGAAAAATTCTACTAATTTGTCATATATTTCTTTTGATGTCTCCAACTTTGATACATGAGGTATGAGGGGATGATTTATGGATTCTACGAGAATCCTGTGATCCCTTAATTCCCATTTCATACATTTTGCTAGAGTTTGAGATTCTTCCTTTGGAGTTTTAGTCATGGTACCTTTAACGACTTCATTTTTTATGAGGATCAAATTTATCATCCTCTTCAATGCAAGAAAGGTTGATGAACCAACCAATTTTTTACTTTCCATGCAAAATGAAGTCATTTTGATAGCATATTTTGTCATAAATATAAAGGTACTTACTTTTCAAGTGAATATGCTTCTTGATTACAATATCTTCAACTTGATTTATTCTTGATTTGATGATGATGTATATAATAGAAGATGTCTTCCTTCAGAAGTGACCCTTCAAAGAGGGAGAGACGTCCTTGATTCCTTGATGAGGATGAAAATGCCTCATATTAATTCCATTGGATGTAGAGACTTAAAGAATCTTCATTTTGTATACTTTCTTTGAATGGAGGTAGGGTCCTTGAGATCTTCTTTGATGATGATGTGTGAGCTTCCCAACAATGCTTCAAGTGAGAAACCCTTCTTTTGATAGGCTAGGGTTTTGAGGTATTATTCCTTTGAGATGAGATGATCCTTGAGATGAATGGTCCTGCTTGATGATTGATTCTCTTGATGATATTCTAGTGCTTCGGCCCTTGAGTTTCCTTCTGTAAGTTGCCTTTCCTTGTCATATCACCTTAGCTCTAATACCATGTTGAGAAATCTAGGGGAAACAAGTGTAGGTGATTTCTTTGCTTTTGATAATTGTTTGTGGTTTATTTTTACTTCACATAATTAACTTATTCTTTCACTTGTTTATTATCGGTAATTTTCTACATTAAGCAGCTAACAAATCATAAAGAACAATAAGGAAAAGGACACAAGATGTAGGAAATCATCTAGGGCCAAAACCTATCTAACTGAGAGGAAAACCCACAAGAATTATTCTCTTCTTATATACCTTTAATTGATAAATTCCAAGACCTATGACCCTTGGCCAAGACCCTCCAAGACCAAGTTAAACCTTGCTTCTAGCAACTTCTACGATTTCAACTTCCAGTAAATTCTTCTTCCCAACAATTCTTCTACAAATTCAACCAGCAAATTCTACTGCAATTTCAACCTCTCCAGCAGATTCACAACTTCAACCTCTCCAACAGATTCATAGCTTTGACGTATTTGTAGCTTCACAGCTTCAATGCAACTACATAACTTCTATGTAGTTTCACAACTTAGATGCAGCTTCATAGCTTCGATGCAGCTTCACAACTTCGATGCAGCTTCACAACTTCTATATAGCTTCATAGCTTCGATTCAACTTCGATGCTTCCACAGCTTTGATGCAACTTCATTATTTTGAATTGCCTAGTAACTATAGAAACTCTAACATGAGAGAGAGAGAGAGAGAGAGAGAGACCTTGTTTTTCTTCTTCTTCTTCGTCCTTTTTCTAGCTACTTTTTTTAGGAGATCAAACTTGTTTTAGATTGTGTCCAAATAAGGTCGAGTTCCTTCTTATTTATAGGCTTTTGAGGGGTAGAAATTGCTATATTTAGGTCGATTTGTCCCTTCATGTAGACCAACTTGATCTTTGCACCATGTCGAGGTCTTGAACGATATTTTGACTTTCTTTTGACTTAAATAAATTTTATTTACAATATGTAACATGCCCAAACGGGTATTTTATGCATGAAAATGACTCAATTTTCTTGTAGACTCAATGACAAGCCCTATAACCACTCAATGGGTGCTTGACCTAAGAATAAATTTCCCTTGAGCATGAAACACATGCCTCAAGCATAACAATAATATTTTTTTTTCTCTTTTCATTACATACAAAAAAATCATGATTACATATGTCATTATGAAGACCAAACCTAGTTACATATTTCAACATGTTGAATATCTTAATGGATATTGCATGGAATGGATATAGTTAGGGTTTCTATGTGCTATTGGTATGAAATATCATTCTATGAAATCTTAGCAAAGTATTGTATGCATTGTTAGTGTCTTTAGCATCAGATGGTGTCTAGTCTCAAACTTTGTGGAGAAACTAAAACACATGAGATCTCCAAAACCCATAAATCATTTATGGAAATTCCACCTAGAGATAGATTAATTAAATTAATTGACCGTCATTTAATTTTTTTTCCTAGGTATATAACTTAGGAAAACTGGTTAATTAATAGTAATTAATTGAGAAATGTGATAATTCTCTAGAAACTCACACAAATCAACTCAAAAATGATCTCAGCCATTGATAAGGATTAAATCATGGTCGTTGAAGACTCAGCTAGAGATTATAAGAGGAGGTTAATGGGGTGGAGGAGAAACACATAGTGTAGATACTAAGTGATCTAGGCAGATCAATTTTCCAGTAGCAGAGTGATTCAACAGGAGGATTTAAATAAGAGATTAAGTAGAATATGCTAGAGGAGTGAGGAAGTATTATGGTGGAGATTTATAGTGTTGGAAGACTCAGATTGAGGGAGTGTGATCTTGTAGGGTTCTAAATTTGGAAAATTAAGAAATTAAATCTAACAATACAGATAGTGAAATTTAGGAGTAGAATTTACCAATTATATTTATCACACATACTTGGATTTTTCTTTTGATGTCAACCCTAGGCTATCATCACTCCAAATTCACTCCTATTACTAAATGACCAAATCCTCCTTGCTAAAATGGGTACAATACTTGGTAACTAGCTCCAAAATACTTCGTAATTGAAGCACTTTGGCCCCCGTGCCCAAAAGTTTCAAGAAAAATTAATCAAATCTCTAGCTTTGAATTCCAATCTTCAGTTCTCAATTCCAACATTCAGCTTAGAATGTACATCCATCCATGCCCCCTCTCGTTCTCTGTGTGCTTGCATAAATATCCTTACTAGGCGATTGCAGCCTTCTTCCACCGCTCTCAACATATTTGATTTTGATATTCATAAGGTTACGTGTAGCTGGAAGGTGAGGTATGTAGATATTTATATGCTTTGTGATGTTTAAATAGATTTTAACCTCAAAATTTTAATTATAGGTACTTTATGTATTAATATGTTAGTGATGTTGAGCCATGTTTTTGTTGGGTCAGTCCTTGGGTTGGGTGGGTGTCGAGGGAGATGTGAGAATTTTGAGGCAGGGGTTTATCTGGGTGATCGTTTTTACTCTGTTTTTCATTTTTTCACTGATTTTTTCATTTGGATGACCGGATGCATCCTCAGTGACTCTCAGCGCTTACCACCTCCTCCGTTTTTAATACCTCGTACTAGTTGTATTTCCTCATTTTCATACTGGGCCTCCTTGTTTTTCTGGGGTCTCATGTTACCTAGGGTCATACTGCACGAGGGAGGTTCCATTGTTTTGGGTTTTTAGCCTGCTCATAATTTTTTCACCAGTCGTTTAAGTCAGGAGTTAGTTTTATTAGTTCTTTTTCCTCTTTACACTGTTACTAGGATGGTGAACCTGACCAACTATGTGGATTTGGAACCAACTCTAGAGGACATTATTTTGGTTTGGGGTTTGGAACCTGTTGTGATGTTCAACAACCGCCCCATTTATTGATTTAAAAGTTAATATTATATTAATAAATGGGGACCCTTTATAAAAAATCATCCAAAAAACTTAGCACTTAAAGGCTTTCTTTTTGAATTATTAGAAATGAATTGCTAAATAATATAAGATATCAAGTCAAATCCCTTTAAGAATAGTAATTCTCACTTTATCACATATCACTGGATCATGTGTGTTGAAGGTTAATTAGAAAACCAGGATTTGGGAGTTGCAATAGGAAGGGATCACCGTAATAAACTTAGGATATCATTGAGCTTTCCATTTTAAACTAAGACTTAAGGTATTCCTTGTAAAATAAACTGCCTATCACAATCACATATCACCATTCATGAAAAGAACAAATAACAAAGCCTTTGGAATATGCAAATTGTGATATTGCAGTATAGCAAGCCAACACTCATCGCATCACGGTGCTTTACTCAAAAGCCAATCTTGTGAACTATGAAACGTTTGCGAAACGCAATGCGACACAGACCCAATGAAAGTATACGATAAATGTTATAAATCGTAATTAAGTCCAACACTATGTAAAAGATCACTTTACGCTTTAAATATTCATTTAAGAAAAATGTGCTTTTAACGAGAAAAGGTATGTCGCTCACCTCGCATCTCGTAGAATTTTAAACAACTCTAAAAAACACACAATAAAAAATGCGATATTGCAATTTGCGATAGTGGGATAATCTTATCGCAATCGCATAATCGAAATTTCTCACTTTAAACTCGCCACCTTAAAGTTTTTCCTTTCCCGTTTGCGATGCGATAGCTTAAATGAGTAATCAAGGCCAAGATAAAATATCTTAATGCGTATTTAATAAGTTTTAATGCATTTATGTTAAAAATGGCTCGACTTTATTTGGTATCTTTCATCTGCATTTGCGAATAAAAGCTCATTTCTTGTCACCTTTCAGGGTTAACTGTATCATTTAATTCTCACTGTCATTTTCGCCTTGTGTTTATCTAATAATTTCCATTCATCCATTTCAGGAAACCTCTGAAGAAAACGACATTGGAAAGAATGGCGAAGAAGGGAAAAGCTACTGCATCTGATAAATCATACATGATACCATTTCTTCGATACCACCTACAACAAAGACGGAGGAACCACATCCTGGGAAGCCATGTATAACCTGCTTGAAGAAGAGAATCCCAGTCCACTGGCAACAAAGGCAACAACTGATGCACAAGAATCATCTAACGCCTCCTATTTTGAAACAACATGTTGATTCTTGCATCGAATAGATGCGAGAGCAAAGATATTACCATACACATATATGGTAAAATGCGTAATTGATGATTTAGATGTCTCAGACAAGACTTTTAGGAATAAAAGGCAAGGGTTCATGGGGTCTTTCTCACCAGACAATCTACGACTAATGTACCAGCTACTAGAGCCTTAATAGCTCTATAACAAAGGGTTCCTTGAGCATTTTGCCAAAGAGAACAAGGACCTATTGGACGTTACACAAACCTGGAGGTTAGGCGGAGGCAAATTCAAATGAGATAAATCTGGTATGCACTCGATAGCATCCCTATCTGCCCCTCATAATTCCACAACAGAAATGATGTGTAAATTATTCAGTAAACCCAATAACACCACATTTTCTATGGAGTGACTCCCATTAATTGATGCAGTAGTTAATGCAACAATTATGAACTGGAGTTAGATTTTATCAGACAATTTAGAAAAGGCAATTATGGAATATAGACATAAACGAAGTGTTTCTTCAAGGATTTTACCCCTTTCTTTATGAGTGCTTTTGTTATGGATGCAATTTTTTTTTGTTCTCAATTTCCAAACATGGGATGGAAGTGGATTGTACAGAACCCGCTCCCCATCCGTAGATACCATAAAAATTTGTGGGAATCTCAATTCCATCCCCATTTTTATAAAATATGCCAGGGTATTATGCTGCATATTCATAAAACCGTTTTTGGTAGAACAACCCCTAGGCTTTCTAAAGAGGCCAAAGTAGATATCTTGCCAGTGGCCAGATGGTTTGGTGAAGAGATGTTTGCTTACATCAGAGTTTTTGGGAGCATTTCTTATCTACATGTCCTCCCTTATTACGTCCCAAACAAGCTATTGGCCAGATAAATAGCTTACAGACAACATGGGAGGGTGGTTTAACCAAAATCCTGAGGGAACAGAAGAAAGCCATTTGGCCAACCTTCCCATTGCAATGTGGTTCTTTCACACTACATGTCTATGGGCAAACTGTAAAAGAAGCAGATATTATTATGTCTCTGAAATTGGCCATAGTTCCGGGGAGACGGTATGACCCAAATCAGGTTGCTAAAGAATTTACCACTATGGTGAAAGTCAAATAGTTTTATCATGAAGAGGATGCCTTTGATGACATCTTTCAAGAAGAAAAAACATTTGCACAAGTCCTACATTTAGCATCATTACAGTTGAGCCTGGAATATATTAATTATTTTCATGTGTATATGAACAAGAGACTGTTAAAAGTCCCATTGGACCTATTACATATTGAACCAATAAGATAACCAAGTCCTAGCGTAAGCTTGGAGGGAAGATCAAAAGAAAATTCCGAAGAGGAAAACCAAGAGAAGTCAACTCACGAGTCAGATCACTTAAAATGAAAATCTAAAAATGGAGGAGGAAACACAAATAAAGATTCCGAGAAAGGTATAGCTGGAAGTACTGAGAAAACGACCGAACAGGCCTTGGCAAAGAAGCAGGTAGAGGTTTCTTCCACTTCAGTTCAATCAGGAAAGGTGCTAGTCATTGACCTTGACAAGGAATGGGAGAAATTCAATAAGAAGCTCCAAACAAGTATTGAAAAAACATCTAATTTTCAGACCCCTAAACAAACTTAGCACAAATCAAATCTAGAAACAATAGAGAAAGGGGCTACAGGTACTTAGGATATTGAAGTTATTCCTGCTTTTCCTACTTCCATAATTGTCTTGAGAATTGAAGAGATACCTCCATTATATATATTCTACATTCCTACTAATAAGGTTGTAGTTAAAAGACAAAGGAAGAAAAGGAAACTAGATGCCACAACTGTTACAACTCTAGAAAATGAACCAATGGATTTTGTGTGGAAGGACACCCCTATTGACCCATCAAAGAATCTCATGAAGTTATCTTAGTTCACAGGAGCTTATGCCACAACAACCATCAATAAGGCAATGGAAGTCTGAATGCTACTAAAGGAAAAAGAACAGAAAATTTTGCTTCTTGAACAACAATTAGAACAAGAAAAAACTAATCAGCAAGAAGAACAACATGTAGCCTAGCTTCAGAGGGAATTCAAGCAGATGAGGTTACAACACCAGGCCAACTTATTAGAAAAGGATTCACATATTCGTCAAATGAAAGCCATGGTGGATAAATTCAAAGATAACCCACAAACTGATGAATTCATCAAAGAAGCGGTTAAGCTCAATTCCCTATTAATGTAGCAAGAAGAAATGTTCTTCCAGAAAATCTCACAGATTAATCCTTACTGTGAGACAAGTGATAAATTGACAAACCAAGTAATTGATATGAGGTTTGAATATGAAGAGATCCACAAAAAGGTTTCTAAATTTATCACCTGGCAAGAATATGAGGAGGGAAGAAAGGTTGATCTACCAATAGTGGAAGAATCCCACAAATATATTTTGTTTACAGATTGGGATTCACAGTTAAAATAGGTAGAAAGGGCGACAATGATAGTAGGAAGGTTGTTTGAAACCTCCTTAGAAATTTTTGTAATGATCTATTTTTGAGGCATGTATTTTAGTATTTAAACCCCTCTCATGCATTTAGAGAGGGGTCCATAATTTTATCAAAAACACTTTTCAAGACATTACACTTCTATATTTTTGAGAAGGTTTTGATGAAATGAATGGAATAGGATCTATTTTTATTTGAATATCAAGCATGCTCTACTGAAATTACACTTCTGTACTCTTAGAGTGTATTGAATTGGATGAAATTGGATTAATTTTGCGGAAGCACATGAGCACGACCTATCATATATGGTACTTTTATTGTATGATTGTGTTTTATTTATGTATTAGAAATACTTTTTCTCTTGATTGTTTTATGTATGAAATTCTGAATTATAGTTCTGCATTATTACACTTTTGTATGATGTTTTAGTTCTGATTTTGTTTTGAATACATAAACGATTTCCATATGCAATCTAGTTTTCTCAATTGTTTTGTCTAATTATTTATCCAAAACAATTATCATTAAACGATTTCATTTCTTTTAGAAGTTGAATGATATTTATTACCAATTTCTTTAAGACATCATTGTAGATCGTATATCTTATTTTATTCCTAGGTATATTTATATTTATATAATGTTAGATTAAGATATATGCATGTGTTTATTATTTAGATTAGATTATACTTAGTTGAATCATTTCCCGTTACATCTTATATCATCCCATCAACATTATCAAATCAATCCTTTCTGGGAAACTGGTCCCATTATCCCCAGTCGGAGCCACTATACCAAATGGAAAAGGCACTGCTTTCAAGGTCCGAATCGGGTGGTTATCCCCATGTTGTTGCGGTGAATTTTGAGGCTTCAACATTTTGGTGCTAGAAGGAGGCATTGACTATGAATGGTAATAAAATTTAAATCAGAAAGCCATTCTAAGAGTAAAACTCCCTCACCATCACCTACGACTTCTCGGTCACATTCCAAATCCTGAAATCCTAGACGTGAAGTTGCGAATAAATATTTACAATCCACTAGCATTTTTCCGAAGAAATCAGATCAATATTCTTCTGCAGAAACTCCCGAAGTTCAGTATTTAATTCATAAATTGAAAGGGATTTCCCTATCTTAAGAAGAATTTGAATTATCTCAAGCTAGTGTTTCTTCTCATTTTCCTTCCTCTCAAAGGTTAACCAGACCACAGAGTGAAAAATTTGGGATCCCCCCATTTGAATTTCCTCTACCTAACTCTTAAAGGAAAACTAAGAAAACACAATCTGAAACTCGTAGTGAGATTCTCTCATCATCACCAGAAACACCCACATTCCTTCCATCATCTTCATCACAAGATCAATCATCCACCTCACCACTCTAGATCGTGATTGACACTGGTACTGGAGCACAATCCTCCTCTACCCAATCACCTTCAACCACTTGAACATCTTCCTCTACAAAAATACCCATGATGGCTCAAAGACCATGGAAAAATCCAGGAGTTGTTTGAATGGCAGGACCATTACATCCACTACCTATGCATCCAGAAAAATGTTTTCCAAAATTCAACCCTAATGATGGTCTCCCTACTGAAGAACACATAAATAACTTCATGTTTTCCATAAATATGATTGTAGTGATAGAAGAAGATGCAATTGTAAGATTATTCCCTTATACTTTACAAGGATCAATAGGATCATGGTATTTTTCATTACCATCTGGTTCCATTAATAGTTGGGATGTCTTTCAAGAGAAGTTCCTAACCAAGTTTGGAGATGACTGATCAACAACTACTCTTCTCAATGATCTCTCCAACTTGAAATCTGAACGTAAAGAACCAATTAATGAATTCAATTAGCTTTTTCATAAATTATTAAATAAAATCCCAACAACATCCAAACCTAGTGATGAAGTTCAAAATGAATGGTACATTTATGCTCTTCCCTTAAATGCAACTATTTTTGTCGATAGGGCTTCCAAACCAACTTTGGTAGAAGACACGAAAGAAACCATAGTTGTAGAAAAACACATTTTAGATTTAGAAAATAAGAATGCATTAGAAGAAATAAAACCCAAGAAGGTCACTTTCAGGGACGAATCCAATAAGAAAGCACCTAAAGATCCTTTTGATCTTGAAGGTCTACAAAAGGTCCTTAAAACCATGTCCAATGAAATGTCGACATTAAAAAACAAGCCGCTGAGACTTCTTCAAGGAAAGATTATAGACCTTACAAAAGAAATCCTTCCTATGATCCTAAACTTCCAAATACAATATCAAATGCTGAATCAGATGTGGAGGATGAAGAAGTGTCACAACCGAAGAAAAAACTGATGACGAAGAGATAGTTGAATTACAGGGAATGTGGGATTTCATTCTTCTTGTGTCAGATAATGAAGAATCACAAGAAGCATTTCCTGTAGCAACCAGGAGAAGGAGCACTATTCATTTGCCATAAATGAATCAAAAACATAAATCATAAACTCCAGCTCTTAAAGATAAAGCAATAGGTAAGAAATATTCTCCCAAATCCACTCAAACGACTCCTCCTCAATCAAATTCTTCACCTTAAGCCAAAACCCTTCTAGTATCCGATGAAATGGAATACAACATCGTCGAAGATATGAAAAATACTAGAGATAATATTACATTCCATGAGCTTAGCAAGTTAAAACATCAACAAAAGCTATTGCTCAAAGAATTAAAAGCAGTATCCACTTCTCCTCTTCCCACCATTGTAATCTCTCAAGTTGCTCAAGAAATGGGTAGGCCTCCCAGTACTCTATCAGTCAAAATGAGTTCAACTGATATTGCTTTAATAGGTGGTTGATCTAAATCCCATACACCTCCATTTCTTTTGAATTTTGAAGTCTTCAATAATAATTCGCACAATTGTTTATTAGATTCTGGAGCTTCATCCAACATTCTACCAAAAACTGTTTGTGCAAAATTGAATGTGGAACCCCAAAAATATGTTGTTCGCATTGTGCAGCTAGATCGATCTCAAGTCGAAGTTATAGGATAAATAAATAAGGTAACCATTAGAATATCATCAAACCTGAAAGTATATCAAGTAATTGACATTCTTGTGGCCAATATCCATGAATTCTATGGTTTTAACCTGAGGAGGGACTGGTCTGAAAATATTCATGGCTATTTCACAACAAATTGGTCCCATGTGTGGCTTTCTTATAATGGTAAGCTGAATCAAATAAGGGCCAACCATGAAAAACATTTGAAGTATATCATCACAGAAATGGAGGGAGAAAATGAGCCCGTTGCATACCGTAGCAATATCATTGGAAATTATTCGGCTGAATAATTTCTAGGAAATTTTAATGCCCATACATCACTCTTTTTGGAAAAATTTGTTACATCACAAGCCGAAAACTATTCTCAAGCATATTCTTCTAAATGTATCAATTTTGTAGATAAACTTGTAGTCGAGTCTTTATTTTGGAAATTATTTTTTGATGAATCTAAATCTAACGAGGGAGTTGGAGAAAGTTGCATATTGGTTAGCCCCAAAGGGGAAAAACTATGCTAGCATGCAGACTTGAATTTGAATGCACAAATAACATTGTCGAATATGAAACATTATTTCAAGCATTGTATAAAGCCATTGGTATTGATTTCAAATATATTCAAGTATTTTGAGATTCATAAATTGTAATTAAACATGTGAGGAATACTATACACTATCTCTTTGTTCATTTGAAACATTATCAATCACTAGTCCAGGATTTCACCTCACTGTTGTAGACATATTTGTGCACATCAACCCCAAACTTATATGTTGATGTATTAGGGCTCATCAACCCCTAAAAGAGTTGTTTCATACCCTAAAGGAACTTAGTCATCTGAGTGCATCATTCCCCAAAAGCTCCACCTTAGAAATCATCTAGAAACTGTCTAAACTGAACCATACTGACTACTCCACTATCAAAGTGCGATGCATACTGACTGGTACACTGTTAGGGTGTGATGCATACCATTTAGGCCTTCTATAGGGTGCGATGGGTGAGGATGGACAAATTTCTGGGACAGTTTGTTAGTTTGTTTCTCATGGAATCTTCTAGAAACTTCTCCTGTGCCACTTGCCTCTGTGAATTTGCCTAGGGATGACCAAGGGAATTAGGAAACCATCTCCAATTCCCTCTCTTGTAGAACCAATTGTAATGAGTGGAATGACACTAATCAAACCCCATGGATGACTCACACCCTTGCAAACATCTATAAAAGGATCTCTCATCTAAGGGATCAGAAGGCTGAATGGTTGTGAATTGCAAGTAAGTGCTGCTAGTTTGAGGAGAGAGAATTGTATTCTTGTTGGTGTGTTCTTACTAGTTCATGAGGTGAAGAAGGATTGATACTAGGAGGATGGTGCTAGATCAGACAACTGGGTTGTAATTCTCCTTATTATTAATAGATTTCTTCAAGATTTTTCACAATTGATTGTGTAATTGTAAATGCTTTCATTTGTTAATTATATATCTAATTATTTATCTAATTATGTAATGTTTATGTTGTAATAGATCTCAATGCTTTGATAGTTCTTTGTTGCTGTACATGTGCAGGTACTCTCCAAGTGTGTTAAGTACGGGGAGGAGTTACTGGATCTGCCAAAGGAGTGAGAGATCAGGCAAGGGATCAAGAGAAAGTTCCAGGTTAGTTTCTATTATCTTTCTCTTATTTGTTACACATAAGAAATATCATTGAATTTCTCTAAACTGTTGTTTCTAGGGTAGCTGCCAAACCTAAAGGGTTAGTCATTCAACAAGACACTAGTTTTCCAAGAAACAAATTGGCGACTCCACTGGGGACTTAACATATGTTTGTTTGTTGTTATTGTTTGTTTTATGTTCAATTTTATAAGCTATAGACAGAGTCTGAAGTCAGCCAGGTAGCCTTCGAATTTCTCTTGCTTTGCAATTGCATAGTAGATGAATGCTGCTTCAGTCAATCTCTGTTTAGTTTATGAATTAAACATCTGACTTGAAATAACATATAGAGGCCTTTTTGGTAGCTCAGTAACCTCTTAGGACATTCCATCTTACTTTGCTTATCATTGTTCATCAAAACCAAGCTTGATTCATTGAAAACAACTCCAGATTTGAGCCAAAATCACTTTCAGTTGTGCTCCCTAGACCATCGCACTGTCTCCCACTGTGACTCAGTATGCATCTCACCTCCTAAGTGTAGAAAGTGCGATGCATCTAAATTTCTGTGAAGCCCAGGTGTGATGATTGACTGAACTCATTGTTCCCATGTAGGACTTGAGGGTTTTGACTTGTTTTTACTTTTGTTTAGTTGCTTTGCTGAATATGAACCATGTCTCTTCACTGAAGCTTGCTTGCATCATTCAAATCAGCCTCAATTCACATTAGGATTATTGAATGTTTTTGTGTATTTGTTCCTCATTTACTATCCTTTGTTGAAAAGTGCTTTAGTCGATTTGTCGCTTCGACATTAAAAGTGTCGCAAAGTGTCGTTTCTTGTCGAAAAGAGAAGTGTCGTAAATTCTTCCTTCCCTTGATAATCTATTAAACTTTTCTTCATGCATTTGATTTGATTTGTTTACATTCAAAGTGTCGAGAGAATTTTTCTTCAAACTTGAAAGTGTCGTTTTGAGTCTTCCTTTCCCTTTGTGAAGAAAAATTGTCGAAAATGTCATTTTGAGTGAAATATTTTACATCTTTGCTACATTTAGTTTTCTTTTTTGCATCTTTCACATTAAGGAAAGCGGAAAACAAATACATGCATTTGCATTTAGCATTCTTGATTTGTGTGCGAAAAGATGATTTATGGAAATGCACTAGTGTGTGCTCTTTGCTCTTTGCTTAAAAGCACTATTATCTTCTTTCCCTAGTAGCTAGGATTTTCATTGTTTAAATAAACAAAAGGTTGTTTATCATTGTAGATTGCATCTTAGGAATTTCAGATCATCATCACGCGGTGAACCATTGAAAGGAAAACTCTAAAAAAGATCAACTTAAAAATGAATTTCAATGAACCTAACAACGCCTTGGAACTTAACGCAACACATTAGAGGTCTAGGCTAGAGACGTGTTCTGGCATTGTTAAAACTAGTGGCTATCGTTTTCATTGAAGGTTGGGTGATTTCTCCTCTTTAATACGACAAGTTCTAGCATGGACTTGTGCTCCCCATACCGTCGCGTATATATTGGGAGACCACAATAGGCTTAAATCCTTTATCCATAGGAAACCGAGTCTGCTGCCTTATTGATCACAATGCACTGAACACAACATTCGGGAAGATTGACTATCGTACATAAGTCCTTGGTAATTTCTCTTTAATTTACCACCAAGGTGTCTATTCCAGTTTTGTGATTGGTTTGGTAATCCCTTTGTCTAGATTCTCCAGAGTAGTCACTTTCGTTCCTTTTCAACTCTCTAAAAGAAAAGGTCCATCTGAGCACTTGTCCTTTCAGGCTCATTAAAAATCGAAGGAGACTAGAGTCATCTTTAGCTTTTTCTCGACTCTTAAAAACTGAAAAATCAAAGTTGTGTCCAAGCGCCATTAAAATTAATTGAATTCAGAATAACATCATTTTCCCCTTAGTTAATTTTGATTTGATCAAGTAATCCGCAATCGTGGAACAAATTAAATCAAAACCCCGTCGTTCGCGGAGATTAGCGAGTCAACTGCCTTTGCCTCTGGAAGTGAAGCCAATCCGAAAAAAGCGGTCTCATTTAACTGAGTCTAGTTCATTTTGTTTATTTGAAACTTTTGTTTCAACATCGTCAGAGACTCCAGTTACTCCGATTATTTCTAGTACATTTGCCTTAAAAGAGCAAGTTCCACAGTTACAAGAGGACATTAGAACTGATCCTAGTGTAACGATAAACACTTCTGTATCTGAAACAACTACATCTAGAGTTGATCCAGAACCCATCTCAATTCAAACCGAGGCTACATTTGAACCAGGAGTTGTTCAAGAACCTACCTTTGAGACTGAAGTTCATTTACCTGAACATCTAGACTTTGAGTTTCAGTATTCAGAAGGTGTCACCCCTCCAGCATCTATCACTGCAGAAGCTATACCTTCTTCATCTCCAGAACTCTTTTACGGACCTAATGGTCTACCTCTTCCACCTGGTCTAATTGCTATAGAGGAGATAGTAGATGATCCCCCATCTAGTACTCTATTTCATTTTGGAACTGGGATTCATTTGTATCCTGCTACTCCTGAGTTTGCTTCCTTTAATCCTGCTTCATCGCGAGTTCCTATCAAATTGCTAGGAGAGCTTTTGGATAAGCTAACCATGTCTGAGCAACCATCAACATCTAGGAATGTGTCATTTGATGCAGCTACAGCAAAATCTCCTGCTACTATTCCTACAATGTTTTCTGGTACACCTGAGTCATATTTATACGGTACACCATCCGTTTCAGCTGGTTACCAATCACTAGCTAGAGTCCATTCAGGGGCTGCTTCGGCGCCATGGTCTGCTTCCATTTACTCATCTAGAGTCCCATCTATTTTTTCTCACATGGAAACTCAACCATTTGATCCTACATATCAATATCAATATGGGCAGTCCAGTTATCAAAGACCGGTATATCCTTTAAACATTGGACTGCCGCCATATGGAGAGCAGTATGCCTATTCACTGTTTCCTCCTTTTTCTGGGGGACAACCATATGAGAGTTTCCAACAGTATTCAGGTCAAGCTAGAATTACATCTAGTGGTTGGATACCCATACTGCCAGATCAACCAAGGGTTGTATATCCAACGCAACCAATTCAACCTGTGTCGAATGTTACCACTACGCCTGCCGTTATGACTGTGTCGCAAACACAAGAGCAGCTTATTGTGTCTCAACCTCAACCTGTTCCTTCTTCCTCACAACCTCAAGTTTCGAGACAGAAGGCTCAAGTTTCTGCAGCTCAACTGAAACCTCAGGTTAGTGCTCCTTTATCTGGAACAAATCAGGCATAAATGGGTATTGTTAATCCGCAACTTGGTCAATATTTTGGTACTGGGCAACAACAAACAGTCCAACAACTGTGGCTGGCGCAATATCAACAACCACAATTCCAACAAACCCAACCTCAGTTCGGACTTGGTTGACAAGCTCATACTAGATTTGGTCAATATCAAGCCTACCGAGGACCTGGGAAACAAGGCTTTGTAGGTTACCAAACCGGTTATCAACAACCACCGTATACTAGTTATGTCCAACAACCTTATCAAGGTTACCAGCAACAGATGCCTTATGCTGGTATGCAAAGACCTATTTCTCAGGCGATTCCATCTTATCCAGGGTATGCTCCACCCAACCTAAATCAATAGTTGCCTTTCGTAGCAACTCTAGAACTACCAGATTTGAACTGGCTCATGAATGATCCAATTGCATATGCCTCTTGGTGGCCAACTATTCCTCATAAACTCCCCTCTAATATTCCTAAGTTCAATGGAAATCCGGGTGAAGACCCATCGAATCACGTAATGACTTTTCATTTATGGTGTTCATCCAACACTCTGAATGATGATTTGATTAGACTTCGCCTTTTTCAGAGAACGCTTACTGGTCCAATAGTGAAATGGTATATTGAATTTCCTAGAGCTTTGTTTGATAACTTCACCATTCTTGCCACTACCTTTCCAACCCACTTTTAGTTATCCATCAGGTACAAAACTAGAACAGAACTTCTTACAAACTTTAAGCATACCACATCCACTCACATATCTGATCATATTCATGAGTGGTGGCATCAGCGTCAAATGGTAAAACCGTATGTTCCAGATCAACTTTTAGCTGAGTGGTTTATTAAGTCCTTATTGCCATCTATATTTGAGGACGTGGCGAAAGGAGGAGTTGTCACAAAAGAGCAAATAGTTGCTCGTGCCCAATATTTAGATTTGATCTATTCACAATCTGGCACACTCTACAACAAAATTCCCGACGCTCCTAAACCAACTTTTTCCATTCCACCCCCTCCTAAATCAATTAGGGACTCTCATGCCAGTGATGGTGTGATTGGTTCCTCAAGCATGAAAATGGCGAGAGGACCATCTGGTAAAGCTCTTGTTATTTCTAGTCAAAACACAAATGAAAATTCTCTTGCCTCGGAGATTAATGCCGTGTCATCTGACAAGGGCAAAAGTCCAAAGCAACCAGGAGGCAAGAAGAAAGGGAAAAATAATAAGAAGAAACAGGGGAATTCCACTCCTGAAAAATCATCTGAAAACCCTACTGCGGCAAGGAAACCTCCTCCTTACCCATGTTTGATATGTAACGAGGAGCATTTTATGAGAGATTGTCCACATCGATTTGAGGTTTCAAAACTTTTGAAGAATTCAAATACCTTAGAGGTGTTGACTGATCCGTTTCCAAACCCAGAGACTCATATGGTTGCCACTAATAATGCTTCCACATCCCAAGTGCTTATGCTATCCATCACAAACAAACAGAATGATGTTTTGGTATTGACAAGGAATAAAGATTACAAGAATCCATCGTCATCGAACAACCAAGCTATTGATCAACCTAGTTCTTTGACTACGACTTCACTAGAACTTGTTCCACCAATTATTCCTGAATTAACAATTAAGCCACCAAAGGGAGTCGTACATAAATCGACATTTAATCCTCATGCTCGAGCTGCTCAGAATTGTAATATAGTGGAGGATCTGGCTCAATCGCCATCTGCTATGTCAACACGAGGTATTGTAAAATTTTCCCTCCCAAAAGCAGGATTTGTTATCAACGATAGGTGGGATCGATCTTCCAATCTTGTGGTATTTAATCATATAGGATATACACCATAGTTACCAGAACAACTTTCTTTCCTTATACAGGTAAAAGCCCTCAACAAAAATGTTCATTGAACAATCATTGACGAGGGGGAATCTACTTGTATCATGTCAATGAGTTGCTGGAAAACCCTTGTCACGATCACCAACAAAACTAAAAGCTTTCGATGGAAGAACGTACACTCCATATGGGATTTTAAGTAGCTTGCAAGTAGAATTGGGAGGCAAAATAGTAGATATTGAAGTCGAAGTCGTTGATGGACTCCTTGATTACAATATTTTATTGGGAAGGCCTTGGGTTTATGCTATGGCTACAGTTGTGTCCACATACTTTCGAACGATTGCATTTCCCTTCAAAGGTGGAATCACAGTCATCGACCAACTAACCTTTTTTGCTAATAGTTCACAAGCTACTGGAAGCATTCCATTGATCCATGGAAATTCACAATCACTTCAAAATGTTGGAGTAGGTCTCCTAAAAGATCCTTCTTTGATGGGTACTTTTGCCCTCCCGTCTCCATCTAGTTTCGCGGAAGTGGCAATGGTGGAAACCTACAACAAGATCTCTTCTACATCATCTGAGTTCAAGAAGAGTTCCAACTATTTTGAGAGTGATGATTATCGTGAGGCATTGCTACCAAGCCCCATCAAATCTTTGTAGCAATTAATCTACTGGGCTTGTGCAGCAAACCCAAATCCGCACTCGACAGTTGTTTGGGTAGATAGGTCTTTAGAGTATGGTACCTCTTCTGATCCTTGGTCTCATGTACATTCTACAGACTAAGGAATCATCCAATCAATGATGATAGGAGAGACGCCATGGGAAGATTATCATCATCGTTCCCACCTTCGAGATGACAATGAAGACTATTCAAAAGACCTTAATCACCCTTCAATTGTCGATTTTTTATCGAATTCTGTAAATACAGTCGATTCCGAGCGAAATATGTCTAACATTGAAGAAACTATCTCCATTAATATTTCGACAAAACCTATTGTTGTAGAGAATATCCACGTTGGAAAATCTTGTTCTCCATTAGAACTAGAAAACTATTATGCTCTTTTTCACGAGTCTAGAGATGTCTTTGCATGGTCTTATGAAGAAATGCCAGGCATTGACTCCGACATTGTTGAACATGAAATAAGGATGTACCAAGATGTCAAACCAGTACGACAATGGCTTTGACCTGTTCATCCAAAGAAAGTCGTTGCCATTAAAGTAGAGGTTGAATTTTTTTTGTGTGCTGGCTTCATTTACCTTGTACCTCTCACTAACTGGGTATTGAATATTGTTCTTGTGATGAAAAAACAAGGAACGATAAGAGTGTGTGTCGATTATAGGGATGTAAATCAAGCATGTCCAAAGGACAAATACCCTACACCCTTTATCAACTAGATTATTAACGAATGTGCTGGATGTGAAATCTTTTCATTCAAGGATGGATTTTCCGGATACAATCAAATCAATATCTGCCCACAAGACCAATCGAAAACTGCATTTATATGTCTATGGGGCACATTCGCATATCGTAAATCAACTTTCGATTTAAAGAATTCAAGGGTGACAGTTCAGAGGGCAATGAATTACACCTTCCATGACATCAAAAACATAGTTCAACTATATCTTGACGATCTGCTTGCTCACTTGCGAAAACGGATTGATCATCCGCAGCATTTGAGAGCCATATTTTTGCATTGCCGACACTACAAAATAAGACTCAATCCACACAAATGTGTGTTTTGTGTTGGTTCTGGTCGACTGCTTGGCTTTGTAGTTTCTAAGGATAGAATTCAACTCAACCCATTTAAGGTTCAAGCAATTCTTGACATGCCTCCACCTTCAAATTTTCTTCAGATCCAGAGACTCGAAGGGAAAGCTAACTTTCTAAGGAGGTTCATTCCAAATTATGTTGAAATTGCCAAAGGTTATACATGTATTTTGAAGAAAGGGGTGCCCTTCCATTGGGATCAGGTTGTGCAAGCTTCCTTTGATGCTCTCAAATATTCCCTGATAAAAGCATCATTAATGTATGCCCTTGAATATCAAAAATACTATTACCTGTATCTCGCTGCTACAGATACAACCATCGGTATGGTTTTAGTGCAAGAAGATGACGAAATTGAACATCCTATATATTATTTAAGTCTCAATCTTAATGATACAAGAAGTAAGTACTCTTATGTTGAAAAGTTGGCTTTAGTAGCCATTCAAGCAGTAAAAAGATTTCAACATTATATACTCCTTTGCAAAACTACCATTGTGTCAAATTGCAACCCTATGACATACATTCTGTCACATTAATTGCTGGGGGGAAAATATTTCAAATGGATAGTCATCTAGCAGGAGTTTGATCTCGAATTCATCAAATCCAAATCAAAGAAGTCTCTCGTCTTTGCAGAGTTACTTTGCGACCTTCCCTCGTCCTCCAACGATTTATCATCGGAAGCATCAATCATGGATGAGACTCTGTTTCTAATATCGTCAAGTGATACGTGGTATGGGGATATACTGGTCTATCTCCAGACCCAAGATTTTAGGCCTAACACCTCTTGCTCTGAACAATGACGTATTCGATACCAAGCCAAATATTATCTGATCATTGGTGATACACTTTATTGTTGCGGTGTCGATACAGTTTTACGAAGGTGCCTCACACATGAGGAGGCCGAAAAAGCTCTGAATGTTTGTCATTCAGGTGCTTGTGGGGAGCATCTATCTTGTTACGCCACTACACAAAAAATCTTATGAGTTGGTTACTTATGGCCCACCATATTCAAATATTGCATACAGAAGTTGCCATGCTTGTCAGATTTTCAATCGCAAAACCAGATTACCACCTGCACCACTGCATCTAGTCGTTGCTGTTGGCCCATTCGCTAAATGGGGCATTTATTTGATGACATGTAACCCCACCTCGGCTGGGGTGCATGGGTATATTATAGTCGCTGTTGACTACTTTACAAAATGGGCCGAGGCGATGCCTACATTGAACAACAGCGGTGAAACGAATTCTCTCTTTCTTTTCAATCATGTAGTTTCTAGATTTGGTGTACCACAGGCTATAGTCACAGATCATGGGTCACATTTTCGCAATCACATGATGATCGAGTTAACTACCAAATTGGGACTGTCCCATAATAGTTCCACTCCATATTATCCGCAGGGTAATGGACAAGTTGAGGCAATCAACAAAGTTCTTAAGTGCATGCTGGAGAGAATGATTGGAGTCCATAAATGGAATTAGCATTTAATCCTGTACTAAGCTCTATGGGCATATAGGACTTCAGTGAGAAATGTCACTGGATTTGTGCCCTTTCAGTTGGTGTATGGGCTAGAAGCAGTCTTACCAATTTAGTGTGAAATCTCATCCCTCAAGCTCGCAATCAACCTGCTTCCCGAAACTTCTGAAGAAGAAGCTCGTTTCTTGGAATTAATCCATCTAGATGAAACCCGTCGTGATGCCACGTTGGCTAACGAAGCACATAAGAAATGAATCAAGGCACAATATGACAAGAATGTTAAGCCTCGTGTCTTCTTAGAAGGTGACCTGGTCTTGCTTTACGATCAGGATTCTGATAAATTAGGAGCAGAGAAGTTTGAACCATTATGGCTGGGCCCTTATATCGTTAAATGTGTATTGACAAAAGGAGCCTATGAGTTAGTTGATTATGATGGGATTCTGCTGGCGCAGCCCTGAAACGGGTTGTATCTCAAACGTTACTATGCTTGAATAAGTGTAGTAAGCTCATTGTACATATGCTTTCATTGCATTTTTGAGTGTTTTATTTTAGAGTTGTCATTTTGATTAGGTAGTCCACTTCACATTTGTTGCAGATGTGAAAATTTTTGGAACCATTTTTTGGGTATGCCGACGGAGCTAGTCGTAGCACGCAGAACCTATCTTCTATAGCCTGGGCCATTTTCGCTCCAAGCGGCAAGTTAGTGAGTTTCAGGGGGATATGTTTTGGTCGATTGATGAACAACATCGTTGAGTATAGCACATTGATTGAACTCCTCTCTGATGCCATTTCACGTGGCATATGCCGAATCATTGTTAGGCTAGATTCACAACTTGTTATTCTACAGCTTACTAGCGTTTATTCCGTTCGGAACCCAACCATTCATCGCATGTTCCTACGAGTTACGATTTTGGAAGGACATTTTGATTTCATTCAATATCAACACATTTCCAGAAACTTAAACACATTGACTGATTCATTAGCAAACTAGACATTGACTGATTAAATAAACATTTGTAGCATATGTAAAGAAAGCATTTCACATCAAACATTTGCATAGGATTTCATCACTTAATCAAAATAAAACTCCAAAAGTCAAAATAGATAGTTGTTTAAAGTTTTCATAAATGTTTTGTGTCCAAGACAAAATGGTCATCTGACCCAGTAACTCAAAATGAATGCAAAAAAACATCCTAGACTAGTGATGCTGGTGATAGCAGGTCACTGTCTATGCTATCATGCGCAGAAGCCTAGTCCAACAACTTGGTACACCAATAGTATGGCACTATAGCCTCATGGGTAACTCATCATTCCAAACATCCAAAATGCCGAGGGTCAAGCCCTCTACATGATCCTGCAACTATGCAAGGGTCTTTGCTATATCCAGATCTCTAAGGACTGCCCTCCCTACAGCTTCTCCCGTTGGAGAATCTTCCTCCCGTGGGCGTGCGACTGGTCGTATTGGTCCAATATCTGCATGCACTAATGAGTTTGTTTAGTCTTGGTAACAATAAAAAACGCAAAAATAATACAAAACTAAAAAGGAAATATGTGGTCAAATCATTTTACTTATAACACTCCACTGCTCACCAACTGGTAATGCCGAATTCGGATCGCCTTGGAAATCCATCCCTACATATGGATACTCCGCAAAGACCATATCATGGCAATCAAACCACTCAAAGAAAGAAAATGAGAAGGAGACTTGTGATTGGCCAGCATGCCTAGCCATAAGGTCCACCCATCTCTGCATCCGTGGTTCTCTCGATGCAGGCAATCCTAGTGAAATGTTTTGAGGTTGTATCAGTGGGATTCTTTCCAAAGCAAAAGCAGTCAATATGGATCCATAACCAAAATTATTGGTTCTTCCAGTCTTTACTTTGGACAGTTGATCCTTTATGATAGGAAGCATCGCCTCACACCAATTGAACACCTTCGGTTCCAGGCATTCCAAGGCATACTGCATGTAGGATCTATTCGCTAAGTGTAAGGCCGCATTGCCACCCAGTCTAGCAATGGTAAAAATTATGGTCCTCAAAGGCCAATCAGTAACATCCCGGATATTAATCTTACCATCTTTGCTAGGTTGAGATCCATCCCTACAGAATTGACGAATGTAATCTTTCACTGATTTGCCACCACGAGCAAATCCTGATAGTGAAAGAGAGGCGCCACGCCTCGACAAACCCGTCAGAAAATAAATGTCCTCGATCGTGAAAGGAATGGATTTACCCTTGATCTGGAATACATGGTCAATAAGATCCCATGGATCAAGAAGATACTGCAACAAACTAATCTGTTGTCTCATGCTGGATATGCGGAAAAACTTCAGTAAACCACAGTTCCTTAATGCATCCACTGTGCCCTGGTCATGCAAAGCAATCATATCATCCTTTTCATGTTCTCGTTCTCACCATGTAACAACCATCTTGATCCAATAAATATCTAAAATACAAACATTAGGTGAGTTAGGATCCCTTTTTGAGCAAAAAAAGTACAAAATTTGATGAAAAACACTGTATGAAATTTCCTGTTGGAAGCCCAGTATGCATTGCACTTTTCGATGCAAGCTAGGTGCGATGATTGGAGAGCGAAATTTTCAAACCCTAGGGGCCCAGAAAAGTGAAAAAACTTGCCCAGAATTTAGAAAATATGGAATGAAAATGAAGAGCTTAAGGATAGCTCCTACCTGGTCCTGACGGCATGGAGAATGGTCCACAGGATCTCCCAAAATCGACTAGTGAAATTTGAGGGGGAAAACCGCTTTAGAGCCCCAAATCCAATATTTGAAATGAAATGATGAAAATGAAATGTTAAAACTACTTTTTATGTTTACTTTTCATGTACTTTAAGTGAAATGTTAGTTTTAGTTCATTTTTCATCCATATATATGGATTTTTGAGCAGGTTGAACAACTGATGTAAGAATCTAATGTGCTAAATAGTGAATTGAGCATCTTTGACCACGAAACAAAATTTTTGTTTTCTTTTCAAGCTTTGATTGAAAAATGAAAAGAAAATGATAGAGTCCTCTTTAAACCCTTTTCAGACTCTTTAAACATGAAAAGATTATCGAGCGCTTGTTCTTTCCAGCTCGTTAAAGTATTTTTTTTTCTCGGTAAAAACTAAATCTATTAAGAAAAAGAAGAAAATATAGTACAATCATAAGAAGCAAGAGAACGGCCGACCGGAAATGATGGATCCATCAACCTCGGTGCCGGAAGAGAGAAGAAAACTCATAGTTACCACAAGTAACTCGAGAGCAAAGAAAGACTAACAGGCAGTTATCCCACAAGGGGAGGAGTTACAACACAGATTTTTTTCCCGTTCTTTTTGTTGACTTTTGTCCAGCCAACCTCGGGAGAAAGCGCTAAAACAACTTGCAAGCTGGAATTCTCGAG
The DNA here is from genome assembly GCA_000404065.3 of Pinus taeda. Lineage (NCBI taxonomy): Eukaryota > Viridiplantae > Streptophyta > Pinopsida > Pinales > Pinaceae > Pinus > Pinus taeda. The sequence continues at coordinate 38,437 of APFE030287530.1, read as the reverse complement.
CTTCGGGCAGTCCTTTTCTGAATCAGAGGAGGAAGTCTCATGTGCGCGCTTCTGGGAGATTGCGGAAACCTGGGTGGGACCCTTCAAGTCCGAAGGCGGAACCGTCGGCTGGGGCGCCTGGTCCGGATCTGGATCGCTGTCCTCATCCACCGAACTTGGGGAGCAAGAGCCTCCAGCTGGCGGTGGAGGACAGGGAGCCCAATGCTTGGGCTTGGATTTTGCAAAGAAGCCCTTTTTCATATTTGAAGCTTGCGAAGGGCAGGAGTGCTGCAGGTGCCCTGTAAGGTGACAATGGCGGCATCGGAAAGCAGTGTTTTCGTAGTCTAGAAACTGGGTCCAAACCGAGTCATTGATCTTGAGATTGATTTGCTCTGGCAATCCCTTACTCAAATCTAGCTCCACACATATTCTAGCATATGTATAGAGCCCTTGACTTTCCCTCTCATAGTCACCCATTAAGAAGCAACCCAAGGTGTTGCCTATTTGCCTGTAAACAGAAATACTCCACAGGTGAATTGGGAGGTTGGGAAGTCTGATCCAGACAGGGGCTTTAGTGATGACAGCTGAGGCAGGGTCAAAGTCTGGAAACCATGGAGTCAAAAAGAGGCCTGCTGAGCCCATGAACCATGGGCCTTCTTCTAAGGCGTTTTCGTAGTGCTCGATGAGATTGAATAACACTATGAAGTATCCCTTTGCACAGAAGTGGACTTTACAGCGATGAGTCCAGTTGACTTTGATCCAGTCATAAAGATCCTTTGAGCGAGGCCAGAGCCCGTTGAATCTGCATATGATGGCCCTTTCAGCAAATTGATGGGTGTGGTCTGCAAGGCCAGGGGAGGAGATCTCAACAGAGGGAACTTCCTCCAACTTGTCAACCAGAAAGGGCTTGGGTTTGGGAGGTTCAGGTGAAGCTGGGATCTCAGAGTTGACTGCAGCCTTGTAGGAGAAAGGAGGAGCAGAAGAAGATTGACCTGCAGCTCCACCTCTCAAACGAAAGGAGAACACTAAAGAGCTGTTGTTTTTGATGCTGTAAAAAGAGAGAGGAAACAGATCATCGAGCTGTTTACCTTGAAAAAGAAACCTCTGTAGAGCTGAGGGAATCCCAAGTCTGTGCTCCAAATTTGCCTTGAGGTTCTGCACCAGATCTGTAGATTTTACCCATTGCAGAATGGTCTTGCCCAGAATTTGTGCGATTTGAACCTGAAAAGGGGCAGAGGAATTTTCCAAAGAGTTTTGGATCAGCACGGGGCTGGAACCCTTTGAGTTTCCCAACTCTTTGCGCCAGGGGGGCAGCGATAGAGGAGACATCATCTGCCCAAGGCGTTTATAACTCCAGCTTGAGAACGCAACAAGAAAAAAGGGGTCTAATCTGAGTGTAGGCTTCGTATCAGTATAAAGACCTGAACTCCCCTGGCTACTAATCGCGCATGTGGTTATCACAAGAATGATGGCCCTTTCCTGCTGCACATCCTTCGCAAAGAGCAACAACTTGGAATCACTCCTGAAGAACCTGGAACGAACCTCCCATTCCTCCGCAGGTAAGCCCAGGGGCCGAGCCTCAGGCAAGAATAGGACTGCAGCAGTGGCAGCGGCAGCTTCAAAGACCGGAAATAGCTCTGCAAATTTGGTCAGAGGCCGAGCCACAGGCAAGATTAGGAAGGCAGCAGTGGCGGCGACAGCTTCAAAGTCTGGATTCATCGTCTGCACATGGAATCTGCAAGAAAACGTTTTCAGATGAGGTGGGGTATGAGCCAACCTCCAGATCTGGAGAGGCAAGAGCTCTCCGGCGACAGAGAGCCGAAGCCGTCCAGAAGCCAAGGGCACAAAGGCGGCCGCGGCGTTAGGGTTCAAAGCACTTCTCTGCGACATCGTTTTTTCCACGCACAGCTCGTTAAAGTATTGGAAATGTCATCCATCCTGTATTATTTTATCCTTTTTTGGACCTAAGGGATTATTTTATGAAAAAGAACTTATGGAGTTTTCTTTTCGTCCCTTTTCAAACTCTCCAAAACATGAAAAGAGACTGAGTTTCATTGTCGCTAGACTCGTTAAAACGCCAAATAGTTACGGGTTTGCCCGAAGGGCGAATTATAGAATAAGCATATGTTATCCTCCTCAAGCTTGACAAAAATAAAGAGGTACTCGTCAACAATGACTAGGGAAAATGGGGAAAAACCTTGAAGAATTTATGGTAGCAGGTTGCTCTTGAACATGACACTTTCACTTCATCTCCATGATTGAGTTGGGTTGGGTTATTCTGTTCATCGGTCATCATACCATTGGTCTTTCATACCATCCATTTTGGGGTTAACGCTGCCAATTCATCTCAGTGTCGCTGACATGTTCAAGAGAAGTCATCCAGTTGAGAATTCATCCAGTGAAATGTCCCATCCATTGCAATACCTCCAACCTTTATATTTTCATGACCACCATTCCTGAACCTTGTGTCATCAGTTCATTTTCACCTCCAGAAATCATTTGCTTCGTTTCGTGTCGTAGATGTGGGATACATCAAGGCACTCCTACGACTAGTCGTTTCTTATCGACATAAGCTCATTATCCAAGAAGATTGAATTAGCAACACCCTTTCAGTGATTTGAAGCTTATTTAGATCAATGGTAAGTTTCTCACTTCCGGCGATAGGTTGAAATCAATGGCCTTCGATCGAAAGATTTTGCGTGGTGTTCGACATCGGATAATGTGTTCACACCACGTGAATTGTATTGTAGTACCTTGAGGATCATTATCATTATCGGTGATCCCTCTCATGCCTATTAACAACTCACATCATTGGCTAGTAATCAGGTGATGTCTTTCCATGTTTGACTTTAGAACATCTCTTCACATGGTTTGACTTGTACATCGAGTGAAGATTGAATGAGTTTGAAGACCCTGGATCTAGTTTCATCCATCCAGGCTACGATATATTCAGGAATATAAAAACATCAAATGTACAAAGGCTCTACACAGATGGTCATCCTAATCATGGATGATGACTCTATATCTGTAGAATCACCAGTCTGTATCTGCAGATGACTATCTGATCTATGTACATGAAATGAAAATTTATAAAGTTGAGCATGGGAATGCCTCCCTCAGCTAGATCATGAAAATCATATTATGATGATGTATTGTATTGTAACTTATGCAGGTCACCTTCCAGTTCGAAACTTCGGATCCTCATGATAAAGCATTTCACCCGACATGAATATTTACGACCTCATGCTTTAGGGGGAAATTGTTATAGACATATTTGGGCACATCAACCCCAAACTTATATGTCGATGTATTAGGGCTCATCAACCCATAAAAGAGTTGTTTCATACCCTAAAGGAACTTAGTCATCTGAGTGCATCATTCCCCAAAAGCTCCACCTCAGAAATCATCCACAAACTGCCTAAACTGAACCATACTGACTGCTCCATTATCAAAGTGTGTTGCATACTAACTAGTACACTGTCAGGGTGCAATGCATACTGTTTAGGCCTTCTATAGGGTGCGATGGGTGAGGATGGACAAATTTTCGGGACAGTTTGTTAGTTGGTTGCTCATGGAATATTCTAGAAACTTCTCCTGTGCCACTTGCCTTTCTAAATATGCCCAGGGATGACCAAGGGAATTAGGAAACCATCTCTAATTCCCTCTCTTATAGAACCAATTGTAACAATTGGAATGACACTAATCAAACCCCATAGATGACTCACACCCTTGCAAACATCTATAAAAGGATCTCTCATCTAAGGGATCAGAAGGTTGAATGGTTGTGAATTGCAAGTAAGTGATGCTAGTTTGAGGAGAGAGCATTTTATTCTTGTTAGTGTGTTCTTGCTAGTTCATGAGGTGAAGAAGGATTGATACTAGGAGGATGGCGCTGGATCAGACAACTAGGTTGTAAATCTCCTTATTATTAATAAATTTCTTCAGGATTTTTCCCAATTGATTGTGTAATTGTAAATGCTTTCATTTGTTCATTATATATCTGATTCTGTAATGTTTATGTTGTAATAGATCATAATGATTTGGCAGTTCTTTGTTAATGTACATGTGCAGGTACTCTCCAAGCGTGTTAAGTATAGGGAGGAGTTACTGGATCTGCCAAAGGAGTGAGAGATCAGGCAAGGGATCAAGCAAAAGTTCCATGTTGGTTTCTACTATCTTTCTCTTATCTGTTACACATAGGGAAGATCATTGAATTGTTTTAAACTGTTGTTTCTAGGGTAGCTGCCAAACCTAGAGAGTTAGTCGTTCAACAAAACACTAATTTTCCCAGAAACACTCACATTTCACAGCATTCAACATTTCCCCATTTCTTAGACTTCAAAATGCAAGTGCCAATCTTTTGGCTAATGTTGCATCCAAGCTCATTCCACCAGGAGATTATAGTCCTGATCGATTTTCTATAGAATTGATTTTTAGGCCTTCTATTCCCGATAATATCACCAATTGGTGAGTTTTAATAATGATCCGGATATCATAAATTTTATAACATCCGATGGCTCTTATGATGACTAGATAATAGATGAAGATCAACATGAAAGCCAGCTTAAGCAAGAAACAATTTGAAATTCCATACCTAAACATGTGGTTAAGCTGGAAGATTTATATGATCTCAAGGACAGGTTCAAGAAACCTACTAACTCAAAGCTTCAAAGGTCAAATTTGAGGTTTGAATTAGTTAATCTTAGAACAGACCTTAAACCTCAAAATATTAATTTGGGACTTGATCTTACATCTGATGAAAGACTAGCCTTTATTCATTTTTTAAAGAAATACAAAAATGTTTTTGCTTGGAATTATGAATATCTTAAGACATATGATACTTCCATCATTCAACATAATATTCCTATGATATCCGATGAAAAGCGTGTAAAACAGAAGTTGAGAAAGATTCACCCAAATTTAGAAAATTAGATCAAGTCTGAATTGAATAAACTTCTCAAAGCCAAAATAATTTTTCCTGTTAGGCATTCAAGGTGGGTTTCTAACTTAGTTCTAGTTAGGAAAAAGAATGGTAATATTCGAATATGTATAGACTTTCACAATATCAACAAATATTGTCAGAAGGACAACTTTCCATTACCTCTTATGGAACAAATACTACGATCAATTGCAGGCTTAGAGTTAATGTCTTTGCTGGATGGATTTTCAAGTTATAATCAGATTCTCGTGCATCCAGATGATCGACTGAAGACCACATTTTGAACCAAATGGGGAACACATGCTTACCAAAATATGCCATTTGGATTAATAAATGTTGGTGCAACATTTCAGAGATCCATGGATATAGCCTTCAAAGGTTTGGTAAATAAAACATTGGTAATTTATTTAGATGACATAACTGTGTATTCAAAAAAGCATAGTAATCATTTAAAGGATTTGAAACAAATATTTGAACGTTGTCAAAGATATGGAATTTCTCTAAATCCCAAGAAATATTTCTTTGATTTAAGTGAAAGAAAACTTCTTGGATTTATTGTATCTAAAAATGGTATTCACATTAATCCTGATAGGATAAGAGAAATTTCTGAAATCTCTTTGCCTCATAATAAAAAATCCATGCAATCTTTCCTAGGTCAGATAAAGTTTGTCAAAAGATTTGTCCCTGACTTTTCACGAATTGTTTTACCCCTCTAATCTATGATTAAGATAAATTATGTTTTTAAATGGGGACATACTGAGCATGAAGCTTTTAACCTTATCAAACAAGTAATTATAAATGCTCCCTCTTTAGCAACTCCAAATTTTTCTAATCATTTCATTTTATATACCTTTGCTTCCGAGACATCATATGCAGCTATACTAACACAGGTCAATGATGAGAAATCTGAAGCACCAATTTCTTTCTTTAGTTCCAATTTGCAGGGGGCTGAATTAAATTATTCAGATGTTGAAAAACATGCTTTTGCTATTTTAAAATCAATAAAATATTTCAGACCCTTCCTTCTCAAAGCTCACACTAAGATAGTAGTTCCATTCTCAACAGTGAGAAATTTACTAATGCAAAGAGAAGTAGGTGAGAAGAGATAAAATTGGGTAACAACATTGCAAGAATATGACATTGAGATCACACCAGCTAAAATCATTAGAGGTCAAGGTTTTTGCAGAATGTCAGCTGGAGCATCCAACTTACCAACGCTACAAGATTCAGGTGATGATATACAAATATGTGAGGTAAGCGTCAACGATATTGAATCTAAACATGTTGATATCATCTTTTATCTAAAGAATGGATATGCCCTTATGCAACTCAATTGCAAAAGAAAAAACGCTTTGAGGTTAAAAGCTAAGCAACATGAAATCATCAATAATGTTTTGTTTAGGAATAATTATGGTTCTGTTTTACTTAGATTCGTTGAAAAAATTGAGGCAGTAAAGGTTTTGCGGGAACCACATGATGGACTAGTTGGTCGACATTTTGGAGGAGACACAACAACACATAAGATCCCACATGCTGGATATTATTGGCCAACCTTATTCAAATATGCACATGAATATGTAAGGAAATCCAAATTTTGTCAAACAATTGCTAGAAGACAAAGGAAACCTACATTACCATTGCAGCCGTTCAATATTGAATAACCGTTTGAGCAATGGGGACTGCACATAATAGGTGAGATCATTCCTCACTCTTCAAAGTAGCATAGATATATCCTTACAAAAATTGATTACTTCACTAAGTGGGTGGAAGAAATTCCACTTAAGGTAGCCAATTCTGAAAACATCATTGAATTTATTGATCAGTTTATTATTACTAGATTTGGCCTACCAACTACCCTCATGTTTGACAATGCATCTTATTTCACAGGCAATGCTATGAAAAAATTTGCTCTTAAAAGAGGTTTCAAACTTAAATATCTTGCTAAATATTATCCTCATGGAATGGTTTGGCCGAATATACAAATAAAAATCTCATAAATATCATCAAACAAACTGTTGATCAAAGTCAGAAAAAGTAGCATAAATATTTAACATTTTCTCTATGAGCAGATCAAATAACACAGAAGGCCTCAATAGTCATTTCTCCTCTTAATTTGGTCTATAGGAAAGAGGTTGTTCTCCCTACAAATGTGGCTATTCCCTCTCTAGCCCTGGTTCAATTCATTGAAGAAACCCTTTCCTCTTCTATGCAATTAAGGCAATCACAAATCCTCAAACTTGAAGAAGAAAGAGTTAAAGCTAAGATCATACATGCAAATCATCAACAGTTGGTCAAGTCTTAATTTGATGAAAATTCTGTAAGTCCTAAATCCTTCCAACTCGGAGACCTTGTGTTGAAGTGGGATAAAGTACATGAGGAAAAAGGTAAGCATACCAAATTCCAAAAAATGTGGCTTGGCCCATTTCAGATTGCGGAACAATTTTTCCCATCAACTTTTCTATTGCAAGATTTATCAGGCAAGAGAGATTCTCTGCTTGTTAATGGGCAGATTTTGAAGAAATGTTTTTCATAGAAGATAACCTCTTCTATCCCTTGTACGCTATTGTCTGTACTTTCCTAGGAAAATAAAAGTTAAATAGTATTTACTTTTGGCCTTTCAATAAAAAAATCTCTCTTTCATATTTTGATTTTTCACTTGTATAAGTAGAGATTATTAAGAAGATAATTTTGACATTTGAAACATAATCTAAGTTATATTTCTCTGAAACTTGCTTGTTTTCCACCAAAATCATTTATCCTTTGTGAAACCTCAACTTTAGAAAGAGACCTTTGTTCCATTATCAGTCAATAAAAGTACCTTTAACAAAGCAAAGACTCTTTACAGATAAGCACCTTCAACTCTATAATTGTCATCTAGAAACTCTTAAGGAGTCAATGATTCTCCCCATCTAGTAAACTTTCTCTTTTTAGAGTGTAATTCTAAAATATACTAAAACTTAAAGGATAAGAGGTCTCATCGAGAACCGAATTACTATGTTCATAGGGAAATAATAAATTGACATTACCAATACTGCATATCAAAACAAGGTAATGGATTGAGATTATTTTAATCAAAATACAAGGGGTCTCATCACGAGCCAGCTTGTTCAGTTGAGTTACAACATGTGAATGGCATTGTCACTTTTGGCCACCAACCAAGACAATTACCTTTAAGTAGAAAAAAGGAAATTTTTTAGAAGAAAAAATAAACTGCTTAAAAAAGAAAGAAAAGATAATAGGTATATGAGTTTGAATTTATCTCTAAAAATTGCACTCTTATCTAGATGGGACACTCAATCATTGATGGTTAAAAGGTAACCTTATCAAGGCTATGTACGCCCACTGGCAGCGGAGGCTCTACCTATGGCAAATGAGTATATCTAAAAGCTAATCTGCAAGAGCCCCTTTACTTTATCTTTAAACCAAGTAAAGATTGATATAGACAAAGGAATTTTCATTTTGAAGAGGATATCAAGTGGATGGTAATTAGGTGAGTTTTGTTTTCTTATTTAGAGAAATGTTACTTATCTTAGATTTCATGTAATTCCTATTATTCTAACTATATTTATTTTGGAAGTTTTAGAAGTTTCAAAATACTATAAGAGATCACTGGTTTTTCCAGTGAATCGCCAATTGTTGTACTGTTCAACAACCCCCATTTATTGATTTAATAGTTAATATTCTATTAATAAATGGGGACCCTTTATAAAAAATCCTCTAAAAAACTAACACTTAAAGGCTTTCTTTTTGAATTATTAGAAATGAATTGCTAAATAATATACGGTATCAAGTCAAATCCCTTTAAGACTAGCAATTCTCACTTTATCGCATATTGCTGGATCATGAGTGTTAAAGGTTAATTGGCAAACTAGGATTTGCAAATTGTGATAGGAAGGGATCACCGTAAAAACTTAGGATATCATTGAGCTCTCCATTTAAAACTAAGGCTTAAGGTATTCCTTGTAAAATAAAGCGCCTATCGCAATCACATATCACCATTCATGAAAAGCACAACTAACAAAGCCTTTGGAATATGCGAATTGAGATTGCGGCATAGCAAGCCAACACTCATCGCATCACGGTGCTTTACTCAAAAGACAATCTTGTGAACTATGAACAGTTTGTGAAACACGACGTGACCCGATGAACATATGCGATAAATGTTATAAATTGTAGTTAAGTCTAGTGCTTTGTAAAAGATCACTTTATGTTTTAAATATTTGTTTAAGCAAAATATGTCACTCACCTCAAAAATCGCAGAATTTTAAACAACTCTGAAAAACGCACAATAGAAAATGCGATATTGCGATAATCTTATCGCAATCACATAATCGACATTTCTCACTTCAAACTCACCACCTTAAATTTTTTCCTTTCCTGCTTACGATGCTACAACTTAAATGAGCAATAAAGGCCATGATAAAAGATATTAGTGCATATTTAATAAGTTTTAATGGAATTTATGTTAAAAACGTATCGACGTGATTTGATATCTTTCATTTTCATTTGTGAATAAAAGCTCATTTCTTGTCACCTTTCAGGGTTAACTGTAACATTTAATTCTCATTTTCATTTTCGCCTTGTGTTTATTCGATAATTTCCATTGCTCCATTTCAGGAAACCTCCGAAGAAAACGACGTTGGAAATAATGGAGAAGAAGGGAAAAGCTACTGCGTCTGAGAAATCAGACATGATACCACTTTTCTTTGATACCACTTGCAGCAAATACGGATGAACCACATCCTAGGAAGCCATGTATAACCTGCTTGAAGAAGAGAATCCCAGGTCACTGGTCACAAAGGCAACAACTGATGCCCATGAATCATCCGACGCCTCCTATTTTGAAACAACATGTTCATTCTTGCACCGAATAGCTGCGAGACCAAAGATATTAACATACACATATATGGTAAAATGGGTAATTGATGATGTAGATGTCTCAGATAGGACTTTCAAGAATAAACGAAAAGAGGTCATGGGGTCTTTCTCACCAGAAAATCTACGACTAATGTACCAATTACCAGAGCCTCAAAAGCTCTATAACAAAGAGTTCCTAGAGAATTTCTCCAACGAGAACTAGGACCCATTGGATGTTACACAGACTTGGAGGTCAAGCGGAGGCAAATTCGAATAGGATAAATCTAGTATGTACTTGATAGCATCCATATCTTCCCCTCATAATTTCAGAGCAACAAAGATATGTAAATTATTCAGTAAACCCGATAGAACCAAATTTTCTATGGAGTGGCTCCCATTAATTGATGCAGTAGTTAATGAAAAAATTATGAACTCGAGTCAGATTTTATCAGACAAATAGCAAAGGACATTATAGAATATAGACAGAAAATAAGTGTTTCTTCAAGGTTTTCCCCCTTCCTTTATGAGTGCTTTTGTTATGGATGCAATTTGTTTTTGTTCTCAGTTTCCAAACATGGGATGGAAGTGGGTTGTACAGAACCCGCTCCCCATCCATATATACCATAAAATTTTGTGGGAATCTCAATTCCATCCCCATTTTTACAAAATCTACCAGAGTATTATGTTGCCTATTCATAAAACATTTTTGATAGAAAAACCCCTAGGTTTTCTGAAGAGGCCAAAGTAGATATCTTTCCAGTGGCCAGATGGTTCGGTGAAGAGACGTTCACTTACATCAGAGTTTTTGGGAGCATTTATTCTCCGCGTGTCCTCCTATATTACGTCCCAGACAAGATATTAGCTAGAGAAATAGCTTACAGACAGCATGGGAGGGCGGTTTAACCAAAATCCTAAGGGAACAGAAGAAAGCCATTTGGCTAGCCTTCTCATTGCAATGTGGTTCTTTCGCACTACATGTCTATAGGCACACAGTCAAAGAAGTAGAGATTATTATATCTATGAAATTGGCCATAGTTCCAGTGAGACAATATGACCCAAATCAGGATGCTAAAGAATTTACCACTATGGTGAAAGTCAAACAATTTTCTCATGAAGAGGATGCCTTTGATGACCTCTTTCAAGAAGTAGAAACATTTTCACAAGTCCTACATTTTGCATCATTACAGTTGAGCCCGAAAGATATTAATTCTTTTCATGTGTATAGGAATAAGAGACCGTTAAAGGTCCCATTGGACCTATTACAGATTGAACCAATAAGATAACTAACTCCTAGCGTAAGCTTGGAGGGAAGTTCAAAAGGAAATTCTTAAGAAGAAACACAAGAGAAGTAGAATCATGAGTTAGAGCAATCAGAAAGACATCTCAAAATAGAGGAGGAAACACAAATAAAGATTTTGAGAAAGATACAACTAGAAGTACCAAGGAAACGTCTGAACAAGCCTTGGAAAAGAAGCAGGCAGAGGTTGCTTCCACTTTAGTTCAATCAGGAAAGGTGTCATTCATTGACCTTGAAAAGGAATGGGAGTAATTCAATAAGAAGCTCCAAACAAGTACTGAGGAAACATCTAATTTTCAAACACCCAAACAGACTCAACACAAAGAAAATCCAAAAATAACAGAACAAGGGGCTATAGGTACTCAGGATATTGAAGTTATTCTTGAGAATTGAAGAGATACCTCCATTAGATATATTCTACAATCCTACTCATAAGGTTGTAGTTAAAAGACAAATGAAGAAAAGGAAAATAGACACCACGACTGTTACAACTCTAGAAGATGAACCAATGGATGTTGTGTGGAAAGACACCCCTGTTGACCCATCATAGAATCTCACGAAGCTGTCACAGTTCTCATGATCTTATGCCACAACAACCATCGATCAGGCAACGAAAGTTTGAATGCTGCTAAAGGAAAAAGAAGAGAAAATATGTTACTTGAACAACAATTAGAACAAGAAAAAACTAATCAGCAAGCAGAACAACGGGTAGCCCAATTTCAGAGGGAATTCGAGCAGATGAGTTACAACACCAGGCCAACTTATCAGAAAAGGATTTGTAGATTCATCGAATGCAAGCCATGGTGGATAAACTCAAAGATAACCCACAAACTGATGAATTCATCAAAGAAGTAGTTAAGCTCAATTCCATATTAATGCAGCAAGAAAAAACGTTTTGCCAAAAAATATCAGAAATTAATCCTTACTGTGAGACAAGTGATAAATTGACAAACCAAGTAATTGATATGAGGTTTGAATATGAAGAGATCCACAAAAAGGTTTCTGAATTTATCACCTAGAAAGAATCTGAGGAGTTAAGAAAGGATGACCTACCAACAGTGGAAGAATCACACAAAGATATTTTGTTTACAGATTGGGATTCACAGTTAAAACATGTAGAAAAGGCGATAATGATAGTAGCAGGAGAAGCAAGCAATATAATAGAAGTTGTTAATGAAAACCTCCATAGTGATAACCTTGTCAAAGAATGCATACCAGGGTTTCTACCAAATGTTAAACAACTAGAGGCTAGAGCAACAGTGGAAACAGACAACGCAGGAAAAGGAAGAAGCAATTAAACATCTAATCAAACTGAATTGGGAGACATACTAGCAGTTTCTAGTAAAACCACATAGCCAGTGGATGACTTTGCGGTGTTTAACAACCTCTACACAAAAGATGGTGCCAGCTTTGTCAGATGCCATATTTGCTAGGCATTTAAAATCCACAGTCAGCTTGCCGCCTCATCTCAAACCAATGATCGACATTTGCAACCTTAGAGATCAACTTAGCCGATTAAGTTAGTTCAAGATCAAAGGAGCTAGTCATAAGTTTAATTATATTTTTAGTTTTATTTTTCCCCTCTCTGAGGAAGGTTGTTTGAAACCTCCTCAACTATTTTTGTAATAATCTATTTTTTAGGCATGCACTTTAGTATTTAAAGCCCTCTCATGCATTTAGAGAGGGGTCCATAATTTTATCAAAAACACTTTTCAAGACATTACACTTTTGTATTTTTGGGAAGTTTTTGATGAAATGAGTGGAACAAGATCTATTTTTCTTTGAATATTAAGCATGCTCTACTGAAATTACACTTTTGTACTCTTAGAGTGTATTGAATTGGATGAAATTGGGTCAATATTGCTGAAGCACGTGAGCAAGACCTATCATATATGGTACTTTTATCGTATGATTGTGTTTTATTTATTTATTAGCAATACTTTTTCTTTTGATTGTTTTAGTATGAAATTCCGAGTTATAGTTCTGCATTATTACGCTTTTGTATGATGTTTTAGCTCTAATTCCATTTTGAATACATAAACGATTTCCATATGCGATATAGTTTTCTCAATTGTTTTGTCTAATTATTTATCCAAAACAATTATTGTTAAATGATTTCATTTATTTTAACAGTTGAATGATCTTTATTACCAATTGCTTTAAGACATCATTATAGATAGCATATCTTATTTTATTCCCCGGTATATTTATAGTTAGATAATGTTATATTAACATATATGCATGTGTTTATTATTTAATCTATATTATACTTAGTTGAATCATTTCCTGTTACATCTTATATCATCCCATCAACATTATAAAATCAATCCTCTCTAGGAAATTGGTCCCATTATCCCTAGTCGGAGCCACAATACCAAACTAAAAAGGAGCTTATTTCAAGGTACGGACCAGGTGGTTATTCCCCATGCTGTCGCAGTGGATTTCGAGGCTTCAACAGAACTGACACAACAAAATCTAGCGAAGGTGGTCTTACCATCTACGTCTCCACGTGGAAAAAAAATTGTTATAGAGCTAGCTTGGCATAATGGCGGGAACTAGGGCTGTTGGAGGAGACAAAAACCCCTTCCTCAAGGGCGATTTTTTGTTTTCCGGACTCTAAGTTCATGAAGGTCAAGAAGGTGTAGAATTGACAAGATTTTCTGTCAGGACGTCAGTGGGTTTATAGGTAAGCCCAAAAACCTCTCTCGCAGTCTCTAATTCTGGGGTTTTTACCGGGGGCCTGGAAGATATGGTGAGAAGTAGCAGACTCAGGAGGTAGGAAGGATTACAAACTTACCTTAATGAGTTACTGGGGGTGGAAAATCTGGCCGTGGGCTTGAGCCTGTACAAAACACTTAACTATAAAATCTCTGCTTCAACTTGTGCCATCAACCTCTTGGAGTCTTTTCGTTCTTTGGATGAGACTGTTGGTTTTGGGTGGAAACCCTTCATTGGGTTCTCGGAGGTAAATTATTCAACGAGACAACCAATTGAGGAAGAATTTGGGAACGAAGCATTAGGGTTTCATTTTTTCCAAGCCAAGGGTTAGATTTGGTTGGACATCTAGAGGCAGGCTCCTTGGGGATGGAGGAGGGAAATTATCTTCCCATTCTCGGCGCTTGTGGGCAGGTTCTGGACTTTGAAGCCCTGAAGAAAATTATATTAACACCAAATGATCCCTTGGAGGGTTTTTAGGGCTCAGAAATCCATGGGGGTGATGAAAACAACTAAATTGCCCCATCAGTGAATGGTCAGTCCTTAGGCCTAAAGAGGAAGAAGGGGAAAGTCATAAGAAAGAAAGAGGAGATACCAAAAATAATCTTAGGGTTTGACATTCAGATGGATGAAGCTATGGATGCATCATAACAAATCATAGTGGGTCAGGTAAAGGGAAGACAATTTACTGCTAATTTCATTAAGGAATGGATAACTAAGGAATGGAGTTCAGGATCGGTTTCTTAAATGGATATTATTTGTTTATCAAGGGGGTGGTTTATGGTTCATTTCCAAAATGAAAAAGCCGTTGATTGGGTTCTTGAGTGAAACTGGGGTTTTGTGAAAGTTGTGATTTCTTTAAGAGATGGACACCCCTTTTCAATTCTCAAAGAGAAAGATTAGGAGAGATCCCCATGTGGGTGTGCCTTCTGCCACTCACCCCTCAACTTTGGTTGACAGATATTTTCAAGGCATTTGGGATCATTCTGGGAACTTTTTTGGAAGCTGATATGTCCTTCCAAGTGACCATGAAATAAAAGTGGCACGTATACTAGTTAGACTAGGCCTAAGGGAGGGGTTCATAGACATGATGTAGATTCAAGTGGAAGGCTACTGCCTCACTCAACTACTGGACTATGAAAAGTTGTCATATTGGTGTCATCATTGTCATAAAAATGACCATTGGACTAGGGATTTCCCATTGGGCTAGGGATTTCCCATAGGTTGGAGTAAGTTCAAGACATTCAGGAGTAGCCTAGGGATGTAGTTATGGAGTAGGCAGTTTCACCTGGGTAAAATTATGTAGAGGTTTCGGTTCAGATTGTGGTCAATGAGGATCAATGGGTAGTTCCTTTAAAGGTTGTAAGTGTTATCACTCATAATGTTTCCCTAGAAGTTATCAGAAGAAGGAAAAGACCGAGGTAACCACAAACCAATCTTTTAAGTATAGGCTCTAGCCAACCTATGACTCAGAGAGGGCTCTCTCTATATGATTTAGCTTTGTTTGCTAGGATTTTAGGCTAGTTCTTAAAGTTCAGGGGGTTTTGATTTGTATTGAAGTTTGGATGGTGGAATCATTAAAACAAACATTGATGTCTCTGGACTATTGGGTTATGGAGTCAAACAAGGGCAGCAGAATTGGAATTAACTCATTAAAGGGACTATTCAAAGGGAAAGCTAACAGAGTAAAGTGTAGGTCTTTGGGCTGAATGGATGAAATGATCTTAACCAGGGTGAGAGAGGACCTAAGAATTCTTAGACCAGGAGTAAGATGAGGAACATAGGTTAATCATGAGAAAAGGGCAATTAAGAATCCTTTACTATAGATCAGAGGGAAACTACCTACACTAAGGAGAAACCAAGAATTCCTTAACTTAGATAATTAGCAGAAAACATTAAAATGCATAATAGTTAAAACAAAGTGCAATGAAGCAAATTCTGAAATATCATTCCATATTATAGCATTCAGATTTCAGATACATTAAAGATTATGGAAAAACTTTTAAAGAAAGATAACAACACAAGAAAAAATACTTGTCTGTACTTTGCACTAAACATGAATCTTGTGAAATGTCTTGGCTATTTTCATTAATCCAGCTCGCTGGTCCAAACAATGATACAATAGCTTACAGTCTTTGATCAAGAAAGTTTATAGAAATGTCTAAGAATCCACACTACATACTTCGAATTGTGAAGTATTTATACAAAAAATTATTACAAAATATCTCAAACTAACTTGAGATTTAATCTAGGAAATACAAATATATTCTTGCAAGAAGATAGAGACAACTAATGAACTATTTCATGCTGTCCCTTTTTATGTGGTATTGTTGTCTTTTATGGTTGGATTTGTAGCCCTTTATGCTAGCTTGCAGTTGTGGTGTTTCACGCTGGAATATTCTTCAACTTTTATCTTTCACTTGATACTCTTTGACCTTGCTGCCCTGTTTTTACCTGTTTACCTGGATTCCAATTTTTAATGTGTAGTAACCTTTTGTTGTAAATTTATCACAATAAATCAATCATTGTCTCCCACCATTCTGCATCAGGTAATTTCACATTCATCATCCTCCTATAGATCCCATCAACTTTAGTATACTTGGAAAAATTGGGCTTGGTGAGGAATAAGTGTTTTATCTCATGCTTAAGAAAAAACAAGTTCTCAAATGTGTTGTACAAAACTTTAACTGTTGGTAGTGCTTTTATGGATGAAGTGCTTTCTTGTTCCTTAGCCAACTGTCTGAGTCTATTATCATAGTCCAGCTGTGTCATAAGTTTATCATGATGACCAATGGACTAGGCAATCCTTTCTCCCTCAAAATTTAGAATTTGGCCATGAATCTATCAATGACCACCTACATGTTATGGAACTTTTCTTCTAAGTTCATCATCAGGTTTCTTTTGGAAAGGACCTTCCTTATTTCCAAGATGGTTTCAGTCATGTCCTCTATATTGATTTCTTGGAGCTCATACCTATTCTTGTTGTTGAGGAAGTGGATGAGTCTATCTCCCAACTCCTCCTTTACTTTCTGGATAGCTTCTGTAGCTATCTTTATCAGTTTTGTTTGCTAAAACATAACTTGAATAGATGGACAATATCCTTGACGGAGTCAATGATATTTTCCCACAACATTTCCTTGGTTTTCCCAAGGGGTTTCTCTAGTGTTAAATCTTTCTCTAAGAATTTGATTCTTTCACTCATTCTTTGGGCCTTTTGTGCCTCTTCCTTTTGCTTAAGCTGGGCAAGATTGTAGTCAATTTCCAAACTCACCACATTTTCTCTCAGCCTGTTCATTTGTGTAGCCTGGATAGACATCTCTTCCATGGATTTAACCAATTCTGCTGCTTTATCTCCTGAAACACCTGTTGTTGTAGATTGTACTCTGACTGGAAATGCTATGACAGGTGGAGTTGTAGGTGCCAGTGAAGCTACCAGTGTAGAAGGGACTGTTGTGGATACTGTAGGGATGACATCTTTAGAAGTTGTGGCCAAGTCACTTTTCTTCAATTTAATTAAAGCATCCAACTCCTTTTTTGTCTCCTTTAATTGATCATTAATCTTTAGGACCTAGTCCATCAACTCCTCATGTCTGGTTTGGTTCTCTAAGACTTCTAGAGTTTGAGGATCTTGTAAGTATTTTTAATTGCCTCTTAAGTGTAGCAATATCATCGATTTTCTTCTTTATAAGCTATTCTGTAGCTTTTATATCCTTGGGATCATGTCCCAATTCAATCACTAAGTCCTCTAAGGACTTGATCTTGGTATCCTTGGCCTATGAGGAGGCCTTCTCTAATTGAAATTGTGTCGAGATATTGTTTAAAGAGTTTTGTAGCTGATGAGCAGCTATGTCTTTACCTGTCAGGGTGGAGTATATCATTTCTCCACCTTGTTTGTGTAGTTCAATCTGGTCTATGGGATGAATATCCCTTGCCAACACTTCAAAGTCAACCTTTTTGAAATCAGATGCTGTCTTGGGCTGCTGAGCTGTAGGTTTGATGAAAGACACCTGCAAATTTCCCTCTTTAATGTCAAAGGCTAACATTAGTCTTGTTTGATTTGTGGGAGTCAGCTTTAGGTACTGAGCATATGTTTGGGCCTTAAGCCTTTCATTTCTCACTTTGATTTCCTTGTACCTGTGTTTTATGTCCTGGTCTTTGTCAGCAGGCTTGTTGAAGGAAGATACTTTCACACTAAGCTGCCTTTCCAACATCTGAGTCTATGATGTGGAAGGCTCTTGCATGCCTTCAGATGGAGTAGTGGGCCTACTTCCTTCTACCTCTGTGTTAGTAACCTGTGCTGGTTCTTCTGTGTATTCCTATTCAGAGGTTGGATGAGCCTTTGCCTCTTGATTGTTCCCTGTTGCAAATTAGAGGTGTCCATTCCTAAAGTGGAAGCTCCCTCTCTGTTTCTTTTTGGAATTTTCTCCTCATTCTAAGGAGTCTGCATGACTGGAGGGGTACTCATGGCTCTTTCTTTCTCTTCTGGTACCCATAGAAAAGAGCTCTCATCAAGCTACTTTTGCAAATCAATCATATCATTTTCTACATCTACTCTTGTGTTGTCTCTGTCTAATAAAGTATTTTCCAAACATTCTGTTTGATTTGCATATGCCTCTATTTCTGGTATGGGGTAGTGGATGAAATGTCCTAACTTGACCTTTTTCCTTTTCTTGGTAATGAATTCCAAAGGGTCATATCTCCATACAAAACTCCTTTGGAATTTCATTCTCTGTAGGATTAGGTCTGCCTCTTTCCCTGCCTCTCTAGAATTGCATATGAAGGGACCTAATTGGTATTTGATTTTGAAATTGGTCTTTTTCTTGGCATTGACAAAGTTGACTTCATATGCATTGATGATCTGTCTGTAATATTCTAAGGCAAGCAACCTCATAGGGAGGTATTTTGGCAACTTATATGGTGCAAGTAGGCAACCATATATTCTAATTTCTGTGTGGTTTTGGTAAAGGTACCAATCACCCACTTTGGTTTTCTTGGAAAGTTGGAGGAATCTCTTTATCTCTGGGCTTATCCTAGGTGGAGGATTCCCAGTGAGCATAATCATGATTGGATGCAAAAAAGAGTCTATGAAGCCAAAGTATGTATAAGGTGATCTAAACTCATGGAAAAGTGGGGTCTAAAAGATGACAGATCTGGGCTGGCCCCTCGTGTCAAGATTTTGGAGTGTGAAAGGAAACTTATCCGACTGATAGTACAAAAATAGATGGTACAATACATAAGAGTATTTGAACACCCTCTCATTACCCATTCTTGTGAATTTCTCATGCATTCTATTAGATATGAATGTGGCAAAGTTGTAGGAAGTTGTCCTGGAGTATAGATGGACATGAAAGCAAGGATAATTTTATCAATGTACTCACTTGTGTTGTAACCTAACACACATGATATCATAGCTGCAATGTTCTGGCCCCATGGAGAGAAAATAGTTGATACATATGGAGGGGGGTCCTTAGGGATGTCTTTTTCCTCCCTAATGAAGGTTTGGAACAACTGGGCCAATTTTGTAGGGCTAAGCTTGGGGTACTGGTCTAACAGGTCTCTAATTGAGAGTGGAGTGAGGTTTGACCCTGGTTGGAACTGCAACATTTCATTAATGGACTCAGCTGTGATAGTGAAAAGAACCTTCTGGTCATGAGACATTATGGTTCTATGGCTGGGAACATAGCATGTATAACACATATGAACAATTTCTGGAAAGATGTGAACTTGGGGGAAGTGGTATTTGGGCAAATTTGACTCCCAAAGGCCAATCTCATCAGCATGGTTAAGGTACGTGTCCCTACTTTGACAATGCACTTTGAGCAGGGGCTTTAGGGCAATGGTATATTTTATTTAGAAGTCCATGTCAACCAGGGGAAGGTGGTCGAGGTCCAAATGGGGAGTGGTAATGGGTCTTACGTCCATGGCGATAGGGGCAACCATAATTCAGTTCTTGTGGATTTGAGTTATGCTCTGGTAGTTTCAGCAAGGTTTTTGGGATTTTTCAGAGGATTTAGGCAAGTGATTCCTTTAATTTACAGTATTTTTACTTAATTTATTAATTTAAAATACTGCATAGGCTAAAGGTCTTAAAATTTGTAGGGGTAAGAGGTAATTTTGTGGTGAAATACCTGTAAATGGGCAAATTGGCTCTGAAAATGGTGTTTCACGGCAGCTGCAGTGGTTGGCGTAGTCCTGCTACGGTCTGAATAGGTTTGTTCGCTGTCTACAGTGTCTTTTGGAATGGAAATGGAAGTGTGTGGGTAAATTCTATGTTTACAATGGTCGTAATGGTTTACAAAGCTTACAAAGAGAATGCGCGAAAAAAAGAGCAAAAGAGGGCTTCGCGGCTTTTATAGAAAAAATTGTTAATTTGTGGCAGGTTCACCTTTAGATGAATAGTGACAGTTTTTCGGTTAAATGGGGGAAGCAATTTTGGAGGGCCATCGCACCGCTTTTGTGGTGCGGGTGGTATTCGGGAGGGGTCGCTCGATTCCATACATCGTTTGACACATAGCATCGGGGGTCAGGAGGAAAACCACTTTATTGGGCAGCTATTGTTCAGTCATTGGATGCGATCGATATGATTATGTGCCGTTGGATGTGGGGGAGGAATGATCAATGGTAGTCAGGAGGTGAAGCTGCACAGGGGAAAATGACAGGGGTTGATGGGGGGCCCAGGGATTTAGTTATGGAGGTTTCGAGATTAGTTTAGGGACTAATCTAGGGTTAAGTGATCAGGCTAGGCTTTAATGAGGTATTAGGGAGTCGGGTGAGGTTGATGCAGGATTAGCTTAATTTTTACTAGGGTGAGGTAAATTAAGTGAAATTATATTAGAATAAGGAGTACCTTATATTAGTTTTTATTTAAAACTAAGGGGTTGGCATATTCTATATAGGGTTTTAATTTAATAGGGCTTAATGGGTTTAAGGGAATTTACATAATAAAGTTAGTTTAATTAATATGAAAGTGATGGCAGAGTGGATTTTCTTAAGGAAAAGGGGTTAAGTGTATGCGATTGCGCATTTAGATTTATACTTAGGATAAAAATTCTTAGTGGGTTTTTTGGTGAAAAAGGACTTACATGGGGGTGAGTCACTTTTCCTAGGTAAAATATGTCTACCATAGGAAAGTGTATTTTTATTAGGGAAATAAGGGGAAATGAAGGGGGGTGAATTTTTTATGAAGGGGATTCTAGCACTTATGCCCATAAGTCATCAAGTCGAGGGTTCAGTCCCTCCAAAAGTCAAAGAAATGCTCTGAGCCGCTTTGACTTAAAGGATTTTAAGTACTAGAACTTATTTATGGGAAATTAGTGAAGTAAAGGGGTGAAATGAATGAGGGGATGTCAAATAAGCCACACTGTGAACCTTTGTCTTTGCTTTGTTTACTACTTATGCATATTTGAAAGATGTATTTGAAACAATGACATAAGTACTTTTGTGTGATCACATGATATTTCTGCAACCTTTCTACTACTTACCCATTTACTCATCCTACCATTTTTTCTTCACTTTATTTGGTTACATTTAGGCTAGCAAACCCTTATCAATCTTTTTCTTTTCTTTACAAAGTAAAATATCTAATTCTAACCTTATATCATCTAAGGGCTCAGGTTAAACTGATGAGCTCCTTTTATTTACTCTACCTATCTAATGATCTGCTAGGATTACAATGTTTGGTCAGATTTTATTCTCTAACTATAAACATAAAATTTAAAACATGAAATAGCCAAGTTTAAACAATTTGACTATCATGGATTGTGGCATGAATTACAAGCTACACACAATCATTTATCATGCATAAAAGTAAATAGTAGTGGCATTTTGACTTGCTCACTTTCATGGTCTCTTTTTGTCTTTTGAGGTTCATATATTTTCATTTTTTGACCTTTTCCATTCTTTTTGTCCTTTTATTATTCTTTTAGGACATACCCTCTTTACATTTTTAATTTTTTTTTTTTAATATTAGAAAACATTTGCAGAAAGCAAAGGTATGTACAATATTACAATGCTTAACCTTAGTCATTCAAAATTATGACTCCTATTAGTATAGGAACCTAAGAGTAAGAACAACTAATGTACATGATCGAGATGAGATGATAGAGGTAGAGGCATCTCATCCTGTGGGTACCATCTCTTCCCCTCCTCCCTCTCTTTCTTTTTTGTGTATGCCCCTTATGGATCCTATCTTCGGTCCTGGTCCTTCCAGACCATCTATTGATGTTTTTTCTCCTCAATGCAACTCTTCTTGGCCTTGGACAACATCATTACATAAATACCGATTTTAAATCTTTCTGGACCCTAGTCGATGGGCTCTAGTCTTCCCATCCCCTCTGTTATTTTCTCGAACAAGCCTCATTATAACCTTCGACCTCAGGAAAAAAGAAAACACCTGGATGATCCTGTGGGTGGTCTCCGATTGCTATATGAGACCGTGGGTCCCCCTAAGACTCAGGGTAGGAAATTGAACCTATCTAAGGCCCAACTAAAATCCAAGCTTGATATAGCTAATGGCAAATAACTCTCTCTAAAAGGGTTGCTTAGAGAAGCGATGACCCCCATGACGGTTTCCAAATGATTTTTTTGTCCTTCAATTGCAGAGGGATTTCCAGTCCTCGGAAAAATCTAGCTTGAAAACATTTACTTAAGAACGTATGTTGTGATGTTATTATGCTTCAAGAGACCCTGGGTCCACGATATTCTGTAATAAATATTTTGAGAAACATGTTGCCATCTTGGTCCTTTGTGGCTCTGGATGCAAGTGGGCATTCAGGGGGTTTGGTCTTGGATATAAAGGATTGTAGTTTAAAACTCTTAAATTCTCGGGGCTATGATTTGATGCTTGGAGCGAAGGTATGCTCCTCAAAACTCTGTTAAAACTTAACTCTTTTAAAAATTTATGGACCTTGTTAGGGTCGTCTCCTTTTCTGGAATAAATTATTCTCAAAATATTTGCTAAATTTCTCAAATCTTGTGGTGGGTGGGGATCTCAATGTCTCCTTAGGGTTATCAAAATCCTCGGTACCAAATGCATAGGTGGACCCTTTGGCCAATTTTTTTCTAAACAAGATTCAGTTTGGGAGATTTATTGATGTTGATCTTCTAAAAGAAAAAACTTCTTGGAGAAATAGGAGGGATGGTGAGGCAAGGGTGGTTAAATGTTTAGACCGCTTCCTGATCAAAGAATATCTGGCTGCTCATATCCCTTTTTTACGTCAATGGGTTGGTTCTGGGGGTGATTAAGATCACTTTCCAATTTTTATGGAACTAAAAGGGGCTTGTAGGAAGCCTGACTTGCCCTTTAAATTCAACTATTCGTAGCTTAAAGATATGTCCTACAATAAGTTGGTTTGTGAGATTTGGAGTTATCAGAATGAATCTTTGGGCTTATCCCTTGCCAAGTCTTTTATGGAGAAACTAAAAAAATTGAAACAACCAATGATGTCTTGGGCTAAGGAAAGATATTTAAGTGATGAAGCAGTATTAAAATCCATTGAGGTTGATTTGGAGGCTTTAGAAAGCCTGGAAGGGGATGGGTATGAGACGGAAGAAAAAAATAAAAAGATAAAATCTATGAAGGGTTAAAGGTATAGGATTCTGAAATACATTGAAGAAAAGTGGAGGTTAAAAAGTAGAGCTATTTGGCTTGATGCAGGGGATGAAAACTCCAAATTTTTCCATAACTACACAAAGGGCAGAAAATACACAAATACGATCTAGGAATTGAAAAACGCAACAAGTGTTTCGACATCTTCTTTCAATGAGTTTTCAATAATGCGGGTTAGCCATTTAAAATCCCTGTTCAAAGCTCCCCCTGAGGCCACCATTGTCAATGTCATTCAAGTGGCAAAAGTATTTCCCAGTTTTGTTGATGAGGATGATAATGATATTATTATGGCCCCTATTTCAAAAGGTGAAGTGGAGGGAGTTCTACGCTCTATGCAAAAGGAGAAGAGTCTGGGTCCAAATGGTTGGACAGTGTAATTCTTCCAACATTTTTTTGACCTAATTGGGGATGATCTGGTTGGACTGGTGGAGGGGTCCAGGAACAAGGGTTTTGTTCACGACCCTCTTAATTCAATATTTCCGGCTTTAATTCCAAAGTATGATGATCCACAAATATTTGATGATTTCAGACCCATCTCTTTGTGTAATTGTACATACGAAATAATCGCCAAAACTATTGCAAGACAATTAAAACCAATTCTCTCAAAAAATATTTCATAGGAATAGTTTGGCTTCCTTGAGGGTCAGAAAATACATCAAGCTATTAGCGTGGCCTAGGAATCCTTTCACAGTATTAAAGGCTTATGACAAGATTAGTTGGATGTATTTGCGACTTCTGATGACTCACCTAGGTTTCAATATTGGTTTTATTAATTGGGTCATGGGTTGTAGAACAAATGTGAGCTCTTTTGTTCTCATCAATGGGGAAGCCTCTCCTTTTTTCCACAGTCAAAGGGGCCTTCATCGGGGATGCCCTTTATCACCCCTCCTATTCCTTTTTTCTGTAGAAGGTTTGTGTCAATCGATTCATTTTTCCATTAGAAGGGGTGAATATAAATGTACTGAAATTGCTATAAATCTCTTCATTACTCACCTTCTTTTTGTGGATGACATATTAATTTTTTTTATGAGTCTAGGGGAGATCTTGCTAAGTTGCAGTCAATTCTGGATTTATTCCTTAAAGCATCTGGGATGAGTATAAATGCACAAAAATCCTCCATTACTCACAATGGCTTCTCTAGGGCGGAGATAAATATATATGTATCTACTTTCCCTTCGAAGTAAAATGTTTGATGGAAAGCCTTAAATACCTTGGCTTCCTCTTGAAGTCGGACTCCTACAAAAATCAGACTGGAAATGGTTAGTTTCAAAAATTGAAAAGAGAGCCAAGCACTGGAACTTTAAGTGGCTATCTCGAGTTGTGTGCTTGCTTCTTATAAAATCAGTTTTACAAGCCATACCAATTTACTGGATTTCTCTATCATGGGTCCTGAAAGGCATTCTTTCTCAAATTAAGCAAATATGTGGTTGGTTTCTTTGTGCAACCTCCAAGGAGGTGATGTTCTCCCATGGGTGGCCTGGGAGAAAATTGTTAGTCCAGAAGATAAGGGAGGGTGGGGCATAAAGGATTTCTCTTTTTTTCTCTCGATCTTTGGTAGCAAAATCTCAATGGAGCCTTTTGTCCAAGGTCAATATGCACATCAGTGAGAAAAAGGAAATATATAGATCCTTTATACTTGATGGTTTGACTGAGAACTTCGAGGAAGTCTTATAGAAACTCTTCAGTCATCTTGAAGGCAACGATTGAGTCCTTTGACATTGTCATTGATGGGCTATCTTGGTTGGTTGGGGATGGTTCTAGTGTTAGAGTGGTAGTGGATCTGTGGGTTGGTTGTAACGAGGCTTTCACTCTTCCAAGGGATATGAGAGAGTCCCTTGCTGCCAAGGGGATATTTTCACTCAATCAAATCTCAAATGAGGGAATTACTACTTTTTGGAATTAGGATTGGAAGTTAGCTAAGGATTTAAATCTTGAGCCCTAGTGGGAGGGTGTTTGGAGGGACCACACTTTGGAATTGCAGAGATAAAATATCTGTGTAAAGCCAAGGGTTGATGATCTTCATTGGTTCTAGTCTCCCAGTGGTATATATGCTCTGAAGTTTGGTACAATTTACAAATGGATAGAGGGGGGGGTGGCGTTAGGCACTGATGGTCCAAGACTTTCTGGATACTCATTTGTCCTACAAAATCCAGACTCTTTTTTTGTATATTCTCAGGAACAAAGTCCCAACCTAGGAAAAACTTCAAAAAATAAATAAACATGGTCCAGTTTGGTGCACCCTCTGTAAAAACTTTGAAGAAACTTGTCCTTTTTCTATAAGAACTTGGGAGATTTTTTTGAAGACTCTTGGTATTAGTTCTCATTGGTTTGGGGTTTCTTTGGAGGATGCATGGCAAAAATTAGCGGTCTCGTTCATTTGATACTCATCGTAGGAATATTCCCCCAATTATTTGTTGGGGAATTTCGTTGGCTTCGAACAAAAGCATATTTATGGATCAACCTTCAGATCCATATCTTATATCTATTCAATGTTCTTCTATCTATGAACTGATTCCTCATATCACTCCTACCCTACCTAGTTGGATTATTCAGGATGAAATCATCAGACCTGATATTACGTAGGCTTATTTTGTTGGGGCCTCTAATGCTCATGTTTGTTGTGGGGCAGGGATCATCATTCACATAAATTATCACAAAATCCTAAAATCTTTTGTGGGTATTGGTACTCTTTCAAATAACTTTGTTGAACTAAAAACTCTGAAAATTCTCTTATGTTGGTTAAGGCAGTTGGAAATTTTTTTAGCTCAAATTTTTAGTGACTCCCTGAATGTGATAAACTTGTTAAACTATATGCAACGCTGTCAAAATCTTACACTGGTTCCTATTTTAAATGAAATTTTGTATATTAAATCAGGTTTTGTTGATTTAACTGTTTGTCACATTTACAACAAAACGAATACAGAGGGATATGATTTCTCTAAAAAAGGTATTCAACAAGCTCTGAACACCTGACACATAATCAATTCAGACAATGGACAGGTCATTGGGTTGGATCGACCTCCTTACTTCTAAAAATCTCACCTTTTTGCATTTTTGTATATGGCGTAATTCAATACTTCTTTGCTGCTATGGGACTAAACTGTCTTTTCAGCTTCTAGTTCCCTTTCAGTGTTATTTAGATGTTGTATATGACAGATGGACTTTGGATACTATTCCTATATATGTGTTTGTTTATAGGTTTTTTTCTCCGACTGTTCAGAGAGACCCGGTCTTTGAACACTGTTTATAGAAGTTTTACTAATGATTATGAGTATTGAGCAAGCACTTTTTCACTTTTCCTCAATATGTTGTCATTTTAACTTTTTGCGCATGTTGGATTCACATTTTTATTATTGAAACCTTCGATACATCTACACTGTAACTTTTTATTTACTTAATAAAGAGTTTGATTTTTCTTGTGAAAAAAAATATGTTAGTGATGTTAAGTAATAAATTTTAGCTTATAACTATAATTATAATATGTAAATAAAGTGAATATATATATATATATATATATATATATATATATATAATATATATATATATATATATATATTATTTATTTATTTATTAACTTATATATTTTATACTATGGTGATCAATATTGATATTAGTAGGATGGAGAGTATTAATTTTATTCAATAATATAATACTTATGAAATATTTAATATGTATATTCTCGGAGTGTCAAATTTTAGGTTGTGCTTCCCTTCTTAATAATTTAGGTACTTTAACATCTTTCATAATTATTTAATAAGTATACTAGTGCAAGGCATGTGATGTATGCATATGTAGCTATCATATGCATACATCATACACATGCTAAGACCCTTTTTCTTATAAATTGAAAGGGGTCATTACAAAGTTTGTCCAGAGGGACTGAGTGAGGACTATGTAGGCAATGGTAGTAGAGAAATTCGATCTATCTGGAGGAGCAATCAATTCAGTATCTGGTGGTCATGATTTTGGTTAGGATATCTAGTGAAACAATTCCAAAGACAAAGAGAAGCAGAGCAATAGATCTCAAGAGTTTCCGGAGGCAGTAGCAACAAATTTTGTTCAAGCATTGCATAGAGGCAGATGTAGAAGGAAGTGTGAATTGGTGAGGGGCCAATTTCGGAAGCCACATATTAATTGTGGGGTGAGGAAAATTCCTCACAAGAATTTTTCCATTGATTATCTCAGATTGGATTGCCAGTTTGGCATCCAAATTTTTGTACTCGGGTTTAATGTTGCATAGTAATAATAAAACCCTCATCTACTGCACCGGTTTTCCCGCATTGGGTTTTTTCGGGGAGATTTGTCCAAAAATAACTATGCCAATTTTTTTAATTGTGTGTGTGCTCTATATTTCTTAGTTTCTAGTTTATTTTCTACAACGTTTTATTGGTGAATAAATTGTAGTGTGAATTATTCGTTGTTTGTCATATCAAATAATCTGCATAATAATTAATCATTTAGAAGAATAATTTCTAGTTGTTGCATTTCAAGAAATTTTTTCACATGGTATCAAAGCATGTTTGAAGGATCATAGTCTCAGAGATGAAGAGGGAGAAATTCACTACTCAGAGGGAGCAACAACACAATTTTTCTAGGGGTTGTACAGTGCCTAGCCAGGAAGTGTGAATTGTTGGACATAGGATCAAATTTTCTTGGCCTTGTGTACCTTGTTAATCCTATTATCATTGCTTGTTCACTAAACCCTAGGTAACATGTGTCCTAGATAGGTATTTGGACAACACACTTGGCCTTGTTTATGCTAGTTTGATCCTTATCCTTAAGTCAAGTTCTTCTCCTTGACTTATCCTTGTGACCTCCTAACAGTATTATTTAGAACATCAATTAGGTGACCTACATGGGGGAGTCTCCCTTGTGGTGAAAATCCACTATAGAGTTGGAGGTGGTGGTTGTGGTGACAATGGGCCACACCTCATAGTGTTGTCATTTAGTCTAGCCATTGTCTTGCGAGGCCACTCACAAGACCTACTAAATTTTGAGGCAACAATGCTTACAAAGGATTAGTGTCCTCACAAGAGATTGTAATAAATTAAATATTTTTTTCAAGTATTTCTTCTTTATATTTTAATTTGCACTTTAATATTTGTGTTTGTACATTGTGTCAATGTCAAGATCAACTAAGTCAATGTCAAGATCAACTAAGTGAAAAATTGTCCAAAGTAATAAAATATTGATTCACCCTCCCTCTCAATATTTCAAACACCATGTGTCACTGCTCAACAATTCAAGGATAATCACTATGACAAGGTTGTTACAAAGGAAATATATCACCTAGGAAATACAACACTTCTACATTTCACTTCATTATTCTACTTGTGGTTTTCAAAGTCAACCACAAGAATACGTTTATGGGCTTTCCACTCTAATCAATTCAACAAGCCCAACAGCCAAACCTGTTTCAAATAGCTTCTTGTGACTTATTATCAACGTCACCCCCTCACTTCTTAAATTGCAAGTCACTCATTAATGCTAAGTCTTACTAAGTTTGTTTAAACAATATCTTTGCAAAGGTTGTTGTTTGTTGATGATTTTTCCATCGTGTTATGTCAAACATTTTTTAAGATCGTGTAATGATATATTGCAATGTTGCAAACATTGACATTGGAATAAAATTAACAAGTGTTCGGAAAACCCAAAAAATGTAAAATCGAGAAAATATCAGTAAAAATTGCAAAACATCAGCAAAATTAAGATGTTTTCAAAATATCGATAAAAGTCGGCAAACATTGGCTAGGGCAAAAAATCACGATTTCTTGATAAAATCAAGATCTTCGAAACACTAGTATATTGACCACTTGGGGTGTTCCTTCCTTCCAAGTAAATTCATGAGGGTGTTATATGAAATCATGTTCAGGAGATGACTTCTATCTTTCATTTACTTACATAACTTTATTGACTAGTTGAGATAAACCACTTTGTAGAGTTCATCCATCGATTTGTATTATGTAATATCTTCAAGGCTTAGATATTTCTCTTGAATCTCATACAAGCTCTATTAAGCTTCATCTATCATGTGATGCTAATTTAGAACTGCATCCTTTCTTCAACATTTCTTGAAGGTGCAAATGTAAAGTATTTAAAGACTATAATAAAAAGGTCTTTGTTCTTCCAATGGAGTTACCTAGATGGAAATATCTTCAAGCTCAAACTTCATCCAATGTCACTTCTAAGTATTGGATTTACCTCCCTTGCAATGACAACAAAATCTCACACTTTTAGATATAAACTCCAAAATATCAAGTGCGAGACTTGCTACACCACAAAGGGGGCCATTGTCACCTCATTTCCTCTAACTCAAGTGTGGTTCTCTCTATAGATCCTAGAGATCCAATGGCCTAGATACACTAAGTCAAAATATCTCCAAATCTTCTACTTCACACTCTACTAATTAAATGGTTTGATTAATTAAGGTTTAAGTTGAAGATAGGATTACTAGGTTTCTTAAAGTAATCAAGGTTAGAGTTCAAAGGGGAATGTACCTAAACACCATAACTACGACATTTTTTAGGAGAGTGAAACCCCGGAAAAATGTTTTTATTTTTTTTATTTTTATGATTTACAAAAATGTATGAAGTGATGAAGAACAAAGAATCAATGTGATAGCTTATCGATGAATTTTTGGGCATATGGAGTTAGACAAGGAGTAAGCCTATGTCCAAAGACATGACTGGAGCAAGTTAAGAGAGTGAAAAAACTTTCAATTAGCACCCTACAAATTTTCAATCAATTATATATTTAGGGTCAAGGAATGCTATACTAAGTTTCTTTAATGGATTCATGGTGAAAATTTTGCAAAAGGAGATGTTATATATAGTGCAAGTTGATATTGTAACCAATAACGAGAAAGAGAAATATTAAGGTGATGCTTATCCACCATAACAAATTCAATACATTAGGGCATTAGAATAAAAGTGCACAAAATCATCATAGAATCACTTTACCAATATCCTCCTCTAGACAATTTACTCAACTTGAAATATCCATAGCCAAATTTTACAAATGAAAATCACAAAAAAAATTAGATTGGCTATGGGATTTCTCCCCTAAAACTCTATGTCAAAATGAGAGGAAGTGCACCTCTATTTATAGAGAACATGATCAACTTCCCTTACAATAAAATATCAATTTTTAAGCTAAAATCCTCTAAATTAGCACATGGAGGTTTAAAAGGCTCCCTTCAATAATTAATTATCCTAAAATAATACAAAACAAGCTTTTACTTCCAAATGTACAAAAACTAGGGGCACAAAGCCCTCAAAAGGCGACTTATCTCTAAAAATGAGGGGTAAAAATGGTCTTGTGGTTCAAAATCCAATCTCGAAAGGCCCTTCAATGCATAATAATCATTCAATTAGTCTTAAAAATTATAATGAAACCCTCCAAAGTGGGCACACAGGCTTGTAAGAGTATGACCTTCCCAACCAATGTCGTCCAATGTACTCAAGAATGCTCCAAAATATACCTAAGTTAATCCTCGTCCACATCTCGAATAGAGTTCCCCACAACTTGTGCAAGGTACTTTCCAAGTGAATTCATATCACAACTTATAAATGTAGTAAAACTACCCAGCATAAGCCAACCATCTCATCATACTCCACAAACTGCCTTTAAGCTAGGGAAATCCTCAATAGTGGAAATTGAACCTTCCAAATTTAACAATAATTGTGTGAGATCTCAAAGAAGGCCCACAATATTTTCAACGATCTTTCCCAGAGATGGATAAGTGAGCCTCAAAACTGTACGGCCAACCCCCAAGCCTCCCACATGATGGGTTTTCTTTATCTTTAAAGGTACTTCCAAGTAAAAACATGGTCCAAATTTAAAAGATGCTGTCAAACTTATGACCATCAAACCACTCCATATAGACTAAACCAATTGTTGAACGTATGGAGATGATAATGAATCGGCCATAAATAAAATAACTTATAATTAAAAGAATGGAATGGTCCCCAACCAATATCCATCTAAGAAGCATACCCATGAAATATTGTTGATCAAGCTAATAATCTGGACAAATGGACATAGAGATAACAATTGCCTTAGCTATTACAATTTGGACAACAAAAACTAGACAACCAATGTGTCTAATTAAAAAAATGCATTGTAATTAAGACATGTTGTGAGAATCATCACTACTATTGTATCCTATAATGGGAGAAAGTACTCAATAGATATAGAGTCTGGGAATTCAATGAATGAAACACAAATATTATACAGCCTCAGGAGTCAAAAACATAATAAAAAGGAGGCATTCCAAAACAAACTACAAAAGTGCAAACAAACAACTGTTCAAGACATTGAACTGGGTTAGTCCATTTAAGTACAAGCCCCCCATTCAAGTTAACAAGGTACACTCTATCAATGGTAATGACAAGCCACTAACCATTTTATCAAACCATTTCTTATCATTGGTTTGATTATTATTCTAAAAAATATCATTGAAATTTTCTTGGGGCACTTCATCAGTTGCAAGTTGCACGACACTAAATGTTAAATCCAAGTCCTTTTTAGATTGATGAACTGGTGTATTTAATCAGTATGTGTGGCCCATTAAACCCTGGACCAATTTTTTTCAGAGTAATTCTACTAAGATCACCTCATTAACCTGAATTACCAAATCTGTTTCAGAGCTTGCTAGTGCATCATTACCAAAGTCATCCCGGTATTTCATCTATTGCAAGTCACTTACTTCTATAGCGATATCTTTACTAAGATTGTTGTTTTCTGCAAAATACACCATTGTCATGCCAAACCATTTTTAAGACCTCATGCAATGATCTATTGTCGCCTTGGGGTGTGCCTTCCCTACATCGTCCCTCCATGAGGGTGGTAAATGTAGTCATATGTAGTGGCCTCTAAGACTGCTATCTTTCATCACTTTAGATAAATTTGACTTATTAAGATTACCAACATTGTAAATTCCATCCATAAATGTGCTATACGTAACATCATCAAGGCTCGAAGCATGTTCTAGAATCTCATAAAAAATCTGTTAAGCTTTGTGTTTCATGTGATGCTTACAGAGTCCATCTATTAATGTAGTAAAGCTAACTAGGTCAAGCATGCAACCTTTCTCCAACATCTCTTCAAGGAGCTCCCTGGCTTTCTCTAGATTATCCACCTTGCAAAACCCATCTATAAGTGTATTATGTGTGATCTCATCAGGTTGATCACCTATTTTAGCCATAACATCTAACAACTGGAGATCTTCTTGAACCTTCCCTTCTTTGCAAAGACCAACAATAAGAACAATGTATGTAATAACACTCAGATTGTTACCCTTATCCAAGATCTCATGAATTACTTTGTGATGCCAGGGTTACCCCTGCTTACACCCACTGTATGCATCTAAAATGCATAAGTACATTTGTCCCAGTAATTTAACTCACAAATGAGTCAAATATTCAATTCTTAATGAATGGTTTAAGGTCCCATTAATCAATTCTTATGTGAAATGATTTATTAAAACCCAACATAGCCTAACCCTTAGGCAATATCCACTTATCCGGATTTTAATCAACCCTCAACCCTTCATTTATGACTTTATTGAAGCATTTCATTAAACCCTTCTATCGGGACTCATTCACTCCCATAAACCTTAGTTTAATCTTTCGCTAACCCTTTAACCACATATATATAACCTTCCCTCTTTAAACATTGGTTACATAGCATTTATCACATAAACTTAAATTTAAACACAAAACTTCAATTATATTGGAATACAAAGGAATAACCTGACCGAAACACATAGACCAGACTTTAAACATTATAAAACCACGTTCATAACTATCATCGAGTCTGCACTCATCCATCGCCTTTCCATTACGCCCTCCATTCAAACTCCAATTAGCGATCAAATTATGACCGCCGATCTAGACTCGATCTGACGGTAGGACTTTCACCTGATCAACAGAATAGAATGACGACCCTCCACCGTCGATCTTCCTTCTTCATATCTGACAGTTGATGTTGGTTTAAGATAGAAAACGAACACAGGGATTAACCACCCGATAAAGTGGTTTCCCCTCACCACCTTTGTGCTACGTATCGAATGGTGAGTGGAATCGGGTGCTCACCCTTCCATACCACTTACCATTTAAACCTCGCCCGAAATACCACTTCCGCTTGTAAACCCTCCTTTTCATTAGTTATCTCCTGCGCTCTTCTCTTATGCGATGACTGTTGATCTATGAGATCTAACGGTTCTTATGCATCACCTCTTCACTTCTCCACTCATTCCTTTCCTTTGACTTTACTTCGTCCTTTAATGTTTTTCCTTGTCGTTTTGAGTTTTTCTTCAGGGTTTCGGTTTTCCGCTCTTCCGCTTCCTCTGAACTTAACTCCGTGAATTCTCCCTTCGTTACCTCTCCAGAGCTTACTCTTATCCTTCAGCTGGATTCAAAGATCCCTTATGATTCCTCTGAATCATTCTATCCTCTACGCATCTATAGAACTCTGCCTGCAACCTTCTATTACAGAACCTACAAATTCATAACTTACATGTAATTCATCCATTAAATACTCGTTTCACACACTTACATAGTTAGGAGATAAACCTATGTATATATATAAGTATAAACAAATGATTACATATTGAGACTTTCTGCTCTCACAGGCCTGATCTTCAATATCAGTGGCCTCTCCCCCTTTTTTACTCCGCCCGTAGGCTTACATTTATACCATAAAGGTTTTGTTGAACTAATTCTGGTTCAAATCCTTGATCTACTGAACTGACTCCTAAATGCCCTCTATGTCCACTTCTAACTTCAATTAATTCCTAAGAACTCTCTCTAGTTCCTCGAATCATGAAACTACCTTTAGAGTTATAATTGACTTCTAACTCTCTTGTCATTATTAACCACTCACATTCTCCTTTATTCGAGAGAATTTACAAACATCCTCACACATCTAATTAATTCCTATTCTAATCACTTAAAAGCCTAAATATTACATTAATTTGAGACTTAGGAAACCAACTTCCTTAAAACACATGACCCCCCTATGTCTACTAAAATACAATGATTTTCCTTGGGTTGAATGCTCCTACATCAGACTCCCAAAGTAGAAAATATTCATGATCTCCTAATCATGTGTCTTCATGTGTTGATAGAAAACCTCCAGGGTCCCAAACTTTAGTTTGTAACTGTCTGAAAGCTCTGCACCTTTGTTGTTGTTGTATGTCTGCTATTTTCTATTTCATCTTCCTTTCCTTGTCAATCAGGTTCAAATTTTGATTGATCATGTTTCCTGCTACTATCATTTTCCTCCCTATGCCTTGTTTCATCATTAGCTACCATACTTCTTCAATCTCCATCTCCAGTACATCCTTGGACTAGTCTATACTTTGCCACTTACTTCTCCCTCTTTCTCTTTGTTTCAGGTTGTTGCTGTTGTCCACCAACTCTTCAATATGTTCTTCTTCTTCTTGGAGTTGTCAAATTCTACCACTTACTCTTACTCTTCCTCTCATTCTTACTTGTTCTGTTATTCTTGCTGCCTCCCTTTCATCCTTACCCTCTTTCATGATTATTTCTATCTGCACTGAATCATGACTTTCCAGCATTCTCTCTAGCAATTTAGCATCTCTGTTCCATCGATTGAATTCTTCCACATAATATTCTTCTTTC
This sequence comes from Pinus taeda, assembly GCA_000404065.3. Lineage (NCBI taxonomy): Eukaryota > Viridiplantae > Streptophyta > Pinopsida > Pinales > Pinaceae > Pinus > Pinus taeda. The sequence continues at coordinate 3,398 of APFE030287530.1, read as the reverse complement.
ATATTTATTTGGATGTTCATCTGTGCCAAATTTCCTTCATCATCTGCAACAAAACCTGCACTCACAAAACACTTGTTAAAACAAAAAACATAAGGCTTTTGTGCCTTATCTTCCTTTGACAACAATTTAGTTTGCTGCTCTGTTTCTTTCTCCCCTATTAGCACATCAGTATGCTGTTTTGAATTCTCAAAAGAATTCATGAGACTGTCAACTAGTCTCTCCTCCACATCATCTACTCTAGTGATGTCTTTATGCTCTTGTCCACTGTAGTGAACTCCTTCTTCTGCAATCACACTGTCATACTATGAATTTTACAGAAAATATTCTAGCAATGCAATTTCTCTGTGATACTTCATAAGTATTCATCATCACTTATAATTCCTGCATTTATAAAATTATCAATTTGAAAATCACAAGGTTCAACAGTCTCAATTGTTGCTTCACATATCAGCTCTTCAGACTGAATTTCATCTCCTTATTTCACAAGAAATTCTTCCTGTGTTGTCACAGTTTCAAATATCAGTGCATTATTAAGTTCTTTCTATTGCAATAAATCACCGCTTCTCTCATTTAAGAGACATTCTCCATCCTCCTTTACTTCAAAGTTTTTATCTTCTGAAAGATACTCTTCCATACTTCTGACAGTTTCAAAAGATTGCTCATCCTTGTTGGGCCTCCAAAATGTCTTCAAAATGACATCCACTTTCATCTTTATCACCACCATTTCACTCACATGTCACAACTTCATAACCATATAACCTTTCATTAGCCACCATTTTCATAAATATATGGGTTAGGATCCTTATTTACCAAAGTTATTTATTTTATGTGTTTAAAGTGAATTTATAATTAAAAACTAGGAAATTAACATGGTTTCATGTATCTATATATGAGGCTTGAGTTTCATGACATGTGTAGGTTATTTGGAAGCTTCCAAGGCACCCTTATGTGGCCTTCAATGCTCAAATTCGAATTCCCTTCAAAGGAGATTTGGATATGTGCCCTATTTGGATTGTAACTCTATGAGGTGTCTCATCATTTCCTATTTGGATTAGAACTCTATGAGACACCTAGGGGATATGTGTCTCATTATGAGATATTTGGTTGTAACTATATGAGATTTTAGTGGAACTTCATTAAATAGGGTAGCTTCTTATGTTTTTGTATAAATAGGAGGGCCTTTTCCTTTGAAAGGCATGTGTAAAGTTGGGGAAATGCTCATGTCTTGAATATAGAATTTGGATTTTGCACCATGCTCATGAGTGATGTTCAATATGATTTGGTTATGCTTGTATATGGAGCTTCTTCACTTTCCATCCTCATACACCATTGGAATGGCCATCTAATGATTATGAGATTTAATTGCTTTTATAGATTAAAGTTCATTTGCTTTCTTAGTATTAGATTTAGCATAACTGTGTAATCTTTGCTTTCTAAAAACATTTCAATAGGGAAGATTCATGTATTTTCTAATTGGATTAAGTTTGAGGCAAGGGCTCATAGTTATTTAGTTTCCTTTCATGTTCTGTTATTTACTTTCTTAAATCAAACCATCAATTCATTCTATAATTGAATTAAGGATCAGGCCAAGAAGGTGACTTTGAATTAGGTGATTGAATGTTCAACTTATGCAATCATTGAGCTTTACTTTTTCAAGCCTTTATATTTGCTTTTAAGATCCTCATTTAATTGCATTAACTAATATTCCTAAATATCATTAAGAAATTGATTTAATCATATTTCAATATTGAATATATGCAATTACAAAGTTATTTTCTGCACACTTTACTTGCTTTTCAAGGACATTAGAAGTTAATGTATAAATAGTTTCTTACACCTCATCTCAAGAAGGTAACACTTCATAATTTGATGCTGGAGTAACTAAGTATACATTAATTGTTTTTTATTTCATAGGTTAGTTGAATTTCATTTTTATTATTTGATTTCATAGATTAGATGAATTGGTTTTCGTTATTTTGTAGTTAGATTGATCTAAACTGAAAGACAATTTCTAGCACATACAGTGCACGCATGCTTCACAAGTTTACGAAACCCCCAGGTTGACAAATTAAATGATAGGCAATTACTTTACCCCAACAATCCTCTGCAAAACACTTCTTTGTTAGTGTTCCTTCTCCCAAGGTTAAATCCTTTGCATAGGTTTCCTCCTTAACATCTTTCAGTAGATGTCCTTCTTTCTTTACTGACTGTCTCAATAGTTTCCATGGCTATTTCCACTGTGCCTATCATCATGATGAACTGATGATCCTTTACTATGTTTTCAGCTAACATAGTCTTTTCTTCAAGTTTGCCTTTAATCTCTTGTTTTTTATGTTCTCCAAAAGCTATTCTTGTCTCACCATCTACATTAATATTCTCCTTCATTTGCTATACATCTACAGACAAACTATTAGTCTTAAAAACATAACACCCTGTGGTCCCACTTGATGTTTTAGCCCTCATATCACCTTGCTGTTCTAATTCCTTCATATGATTCAGAAATTCTTCGATGGTCTCCTCTTCACTCTCCTCAAGCCCTTCACTTGGTTGCTTGATACCTTTCCCTAACTGTATATATGACCTATCTATCTCATCTTCTTCCATAACATAATTTAGATTCTTCTTGTCTTCTTCCTCCTTTATGACAATATTAGCAGATTGTCCTTCTTTACATGTTTCACCTACAAACATACACAAATTGTCAGATTTAAAATCATCAGACCTTTTGGTCTCACTTGAAGTTTCGGTCTTCAAGTCTTCATCTTCACCCAGAACTTCACCCTGTTCTGCTTCACAAATGGACATTTCATTTTTATTTCCAACTCAGCTTCTTTGAGTTTTTTCATCAGCCACCTTACTTTCCTCTATTGTAGCCTTCTCTGTAACTTATACCACTTCATTGGCTTCTTCCTCAATACCCAATCTAGTCTCTAACTTTCCTCAAGTATTCTCCTTAATGCATCATGTTGTTCTTTTAACTCTGCAATCTCTTTATCAAGCTCCTCTTGACTCATTCTCTTGCCATTTGCCTTGGTGTCCTCTTTCTTCATCTTTCTTCTGTTGTGGTCTTCCTCAGAAATGAATATCAGTAGCCATCTTCTTCTCTTCTCTCTTCATGAGCTCCTTACTCACTCACTATGAGTTGCATTAAAGCCTCTGCAACAACAAGTCCTCGCTACTGCCTCTTACCTCACCAAGATATCCTCTGTACATGGTATTTTGGCAAGCTCTTAGTTCTCTATCTCTGGAACCTCCTTTGAGCACTCTTATTTGCTCCTTCTAGGCTTCAACTCATCTGCACTTCTCAAGAACACAATTGTCTTCTTTTATTTCAATCACCATGAAATACTTCGTTCTGAACACTTCTTCTTTCACTTAAAAAGTCTTACCAGCTTCTT